>NBZA01022385.1:0-109388 GCA_003054995.1 Aleochara bilineata | reverse complement strand
GTGAAATTTCATTTAAAATCGAATGATGTTAAAGCGAAATCGCTATCTTGCATAGGTCAAGAGATATTTACAAATTTGTGAAATTGGTTTTCTCTCTTGGTTTTCATTAAAAAATTAGGAAATTTTCAAAGTTCAATAACTCGGCTTAAAATAATAGCAAATTAAAGGTTCAACCACTTATTTTGTGTAAAATTTAATTTGGAATACAATTAGCTTTAAATTAAAATTCTATCTTTTACGGCTCAAAAGATATTTGACATTAAACAAAGGCATACTGTTTCTACCAAAAATAGGAAATTATCAATTTTTTTTAACTTCGCTTACAAATACGGTAAGTTAATGGTTTAACCACTTATTTTGTGTAAAATTTCATTCAGAATCGAATAATGTCAAAGCTGAATCGCTATCTTGCATAGGTCAAGAGATATTTGCATATTGGTGAAATTGTAAGAAAATTTGCATAAATTGCCTAAAATCATACATCATGGGTGACCAAACTTCTTGATAGTCCGAAACTTTACAAAATTTCAAAAATTTGTGGAGAGCCACAATTAATGCTTTAGAGAGCTGCACGTGGGCCGCAGTTTGGCCACGCAGTCTGGCGTATAAACTCATAAATGCATAACGAAAAATTATTTAAGATAATTTATGAAAAATCTTACTATGTACCTACTTATTTATAAGAATGAAGTGAGTCATTAAACTCAAGTCATTAAAAAATTAATTAATCTACAATGTGGATACAGTGCCAAGACAAACGCATCGAAAAGTCACGAGAAGTAATTATAACTTAAATGAAGACGTTGACGAAATTTTTGGCAAAAAAACATACACCCACCGCGTCTTCCATCCCCCGGCTGCATTTATTATGAAACAAAGCAATTTGCGGAGCTGGCTGAGTGCTTTTTCCGTGCGCTCATCACAATCTTAACTTTTATTATAAAAATACCGAGATTTTCAAGTTTAATTACTTACTCTTGTCCACTCGAGAAAGACAGGAAAAGTTTAAGACAATTTTATATTTCAAGCAAAGCCAAGCAGATATTTTTCAGGCGAATTAAAAACCATCTACTCTACATTAATTCAAAGCTGTAATTGAAAATCTGATGGCGAAATGACGCGTGCAACCAGAAGTCGCTTAACTTTATTTAGCCGCCCATTTCCGCGCACAGTTGCACGCACGAGAGTGGCGGTTGTCCTCAACGACACCCCCGAAAAACCGCATGGCATTGCTGCTCCTCGAAAAATATGTACATTCACTCATGCGCCAGGACGAAGACGAGGGTGGCAATGCTGGTGGCGCCCGAGGGCCCTCTTGGCGGCGCAACCAACGACCAGACAGAGCAGAAGCTCTGACAACCACAAACAGTTGTCGGATGCATGTCGACAAGGCTGAGAACCTCGCCGAGATGCGTGCGTCAATCATCAATCGCTCATGAATCGGAACGAATATCAATCTAAGGGGCCACCCACCAAGGGGCTCTCAGCATGCCGCACACGCTTCTCCTGCCGCGCTGCGCTGCGCTGGAGCTGAAGCTGTGTGTGGGGGCCGCGACTTGATTCTCTTCTCTCTAAGTGCATTTTACATGCATGCAATGCAGGTAAATACGAGTATGTACTTGCATCCAGTTGGTCGCTTGCTTGCTTACTTGGTTTGTTTGTTGGTTGGTTGGCTGCCATCATCAACTATTGCCACATTACTATATTAACCTCATCAGGATTTACTTTTTCCATCGAGTGCGCAAACCATTCACGTTTACTTAGCTTAGCTTCTTACTTATGTCTTCCTCTCCTCTGCATTCTCAGGTTAAAGATTTATGACATTTCCAAACGTTTTGGTTAAGTTGAGTAAGTACCCAATATGATATTTTTCTCGAAAATTAATTATGAAACGAATTACCTTGCAGGCGAAGACGGAGGGAACAATAAACTCTGTTTTAGCGGTAGCCGTGAGTAGTCTAATTGCATTGCAATGATAATAAAACAAATATGGTATTAAATTAGTTGCAGAAATTCCATTTATATTTATTAACCCATCATCGTAATGCAGCCAGGCTGTAGTTGTAGCTGTCTAAGCAAGCAGAAAATTAAATGTTGCCTACCGTGCGCAATTAAAATAAATCTTTTCGTGGTCATCGTAAACAGTTTTGCACGTTACTTTAATTAAATTGCTACTTGTCTTCAGATTATTTCCATATATAATATTCCTCACAATCAACGTTTGCGTACAGTACACGATCCGATGACTAGCGAGCTGCATTATTAAATTGCAAATAAGGACGCGCAAGAGCTGTTTAATTATAATAATTTTAATTTGAATAATCATCGTTAAACCGTCAACAAAACTGAATATACAACTCATAACCATACATCTCATACAAATGGTTAATTGTCTTGACTCACAAGAGATGGAAAAAAAGAAAAAAAATTTCAATTGCAATCAGCATCAAATGTGATTTCGGCATTCAAGAAGTAAGATGCCCTGCTGCGCGTAATTGTGAGTTGGATTGCAACTGCATCCCGCCCCAAAGATTCAATTGTAAGGGACGCGCACTCGCATTGATTTACATATTAGTTTTCGTTAATTAACATCCCACTGGGCGCGCCGCTCGCACCATGAATACAATTTCTTAATTAAACTTTCCTCCCGTGGCAATCACTCGCCTCGCACTGCACTGATTTGATTGATTCTTACTTGCGCTTGCAATTGTGCATTAATTTTAAAATTTCGGCAAACAGCACAACACAAACTTCAATGGAAACCCCCTTAAAAGAATTTTCAATCTACAAAAATCAATTTATTCCTTTCGGCTTTTTGTTTATATTTGCAATTGCGTGCGTAAATTGCATTGCGTTTCGTGGAAATGTAAGTCATCATGTGTGCGACGTGTGCTTAGTGCTTATTTCTTCACCTGTACGCTCATAAAACGTCACATAGTCACATATTGAACAGGTATGCATACATTTATCTTCAATTAAAATACCTCACGGCCTTAATATAAACAAAAACGGTATTGAATTGCCCTGCTCAAAAACCTGACTGATTGCGAGTAACAAAATATGTACATGCATACATGCTTTCCAAGAATACCTACATACGAGTAAATCATTAAAGCAGTAAACGATGCTTTGATTGAATATGCACAATTGTGATCATCTATTAAGCGAAACATGACAATGGCGACAACAAATTCGACGCTGCAGCACGCTGAATGGTATCTTGTAATTTTAGTATTGGCCTCTCATTAATAATCAATAAGTAAATTAGTAAAATAGCAGCAGGAACAGTGACTACTGTAGTGCAATGTAGTATGGTGTACAATGGTCATGCAAACATTGCAAATGCGAAATGCGAAATTCGAAGCCTCTAATAACTTACGAGGGAAGCCAGGACGAGGCAGCAGGACAATGACGCTATTTCGCATCGAAATTGATTGCACGGATTCGGTATCGCCGGCGATACTGTTTCTGCAGCAGCAATGCAACCGAGATTTACAATAATGGTTTAGAATGCTTTCGGATCGATAATAAATCATTTCAATAAACCATATTATGGCGTATAATTTGTGCAATATTCGATACAATACTATAAATAACCAAATCACACGCAGAGATGCTGTAGGAATGCCGTTTACCAACTGCAGTATCGCTGCCGCTGCCCCTGCGCGACAAGCAATCATGCTTAGAGTTGCTATATTTGCACTTGCTGGTAACGGGGTGAGGACTAGCCGGCCGAAGAGGAAGAGCTCGACGCTGGCCTGGTCTGACCTGGGTGTTTATAAATTGATGGCCAAAACTGATTGCAAATTTACACCTGCTTATACATTATATGCGTCCGAATCGTAAATCGCGCGAATTAATAGAGCTGCCAGCCCATTTGCGCCAACTTCTAATGCGAATATGTTGCATCCGTGTGCATGTTATTTAAATGCCCACCGCACAATCACATTACGTCCGGTCATCCTCTGCCCAACTAGCCTACCGCCAACGTAATGTAATACCTTGGAGAAATCTAGCGCGTCGACTTTAATTCAACATTAAATTTCGCATCAAATCAAAATCAGCCAAACTTACATTACAATTAAATCACACCAGGGCCAAATTTACGATATGCTCAATGGACAATGCACATTTAAATGGCATTAAATATAAATACAATTCTTATTGAAAAGGCGCAGCACAATAAAAGTTTTTAGTCGGTAATTAAACGTGTAATTATATATGAATTATATTCGAACGTACGCCAGTCTGTGCCAAGCACAATAAAATATATTTAATTTTAATTGAGTTGTAACAACAAAACACCAGCGCATTACTAATTCATCAAGTCATGCGATGCGATGTAATGCAATTCACAAAACGCAGTGATAATTATGCTATTATCTTACCATGCTCTACCTTCTTTTAGCTCACATTGTGCGCATTGCAAAGCTCAGTGAATCCAATTCAGAAACTCCACGGCAATGGAATTGATTGTTGCGATTATTGACATTATGGATGCGAATGCATAATGTAAACGCGAATAATTGGCGGCGCATTTAAATATTTGATTGTGAGTGGGAGCGCAATGCAAGAAAATGCCCAATAAGGCGGTTAACTTACATATAGACAGACATGCTGTACCCTGGATGCCTGTACATCGTGCATTATACATATGTATGCCAATACTTTATGGATATATTGATAAATCTGCGCAGGTTCTCATCATTTGTCATGCACTTGCCATGAACGTTGTCATTTCTATTCGCATTCTTCATTTGTAATATGTAATCACGTGCCTGTGAGATTTTTAAACCAAAAAGAATATTTAAACTTCACTTGAACGTTGTAAAACACCTGAAGTGCAAATGCATTTCAAAGTCTTTTAAGCATTTCCTTTAGACGTGAGTTAGACGGCTGGAATGCACTTCTCTTCTCTTCTGTGTATCACTTATGAGATTAAAATATACGTGGGTACATTTTAAGCACATACTAGGAGGGATGAATGAATACATATTTTACTTGTTTGTCTAAATGCATTAAATGTATGAAACAGTGAATTACTCAGCGGTGCCGAGAGACTGCGAGATGCATTCTTTCATGAAATGCATTCGCATTCATGAATAAAAGACAAAAAGAGCTGCGGTGCAGTGCAGTCGTAGGACGCATGGAACATTTAAGTATTGAATTGAAAATGATTTAAAAGTTTAAATTTAGCAGAAAGAGGCCATTCGAGCGCCCACGAAGCGCAATTAAAATGAGTGATAGTGGCATATTCGCAGGCAGCCAGCCAGGGAATGAAACGAAACGAAATGAAAATCAAAGAACGCCACTGCCACTGTTCATGGACGCACACGTAAACAGCTAATAAACAAATTGAATGCGCGCCTCGCCGTCACTGATAATGCTTAATCAATAATAATAAATTATAACTTATTGTAGTTATGCACTCAGGTACGAACCCACCTATCCACGATTACCTCGGATCATTAATCAATTTTGTGCATAATTTTATTTATTTACAAATGGGCCACTGATTTGAATAACAATAAAAATTTAATTTAATACTTATTTAAACGTGATTATCGTTGACACTCGACTGATTAAATACCGCTTAAGCTGCCACACGACAAAAAAAAAGTACACAATGTTTTCGTAGGATTAATTTATCGCTGATCGGACAACTGTAATAATTTGGAAATTCAATTTCAAGTCTTTCCATATTTTCCATTATGTTTTGCATTTTCCAAAGATAATTAACAGACTTAATGAAACATAAGATAATTAATGAGAAATTTAATGTATTACGATAAGAAACTTTGTTAATAAACTTATGAGAAATGAAAAATTAAATTTTGTTGGTTTTTCAATTACACAACTTCTAATTTGAATAAATGCTGACTGCAACCCATCACAACTATTCTATTCTATTCTCTTCTCGGCTCTTCTCTTCGTTGGTTCAGCATGCAAATGCATGATGCATTTGCCAGCTCCGTGGAGCGAAGCAGAGCAGCTTAAACTTCAGCAAACGAAAGCCTGCAAAGTGCAAAAAGAAAAGCGAAGAGAAGGCGGCGGCAAAGCGTGTGCGAAATGAGTTTCAGCGTCGGCGGCGGCGGCGGCGAGACGCACTGGCGAAAATGTGAGTTTCGTGTAAAATTTAATAGAATTAAATATATAAATATTAATCTTCATGCAGTTTTTTGCTTCACGAATAATGAATATGAGAACGCGGCGCTACGCGGGAGGCGGCTAAGTTTAATTTAATTCTTGACAGCAATGCTACTTGCTGCACTCTTTCGGCTAACAAGCTCGCACCTCCTCGTCCAGACGATGAAAAGCAACAACTTCACTCATCTCATCAGCGTAATTTTTTTCTATTTGTTTTGACAACTCCGCCAGAATTTTCCTTTCTTGCGCGCCAACGCGAATTGTGCAGCAATTAGTTAAATATTTATGTAAAATTCAGAAATTCAGTAGAAGATGGTTTAACTAACGTTAATTATAAACCACCAGCGCTTGGCTACGAATGGCATGAATAATATTAATTAACGTTGGCTTAAACTAAATTTAGTTTTATTAAATTCAAGTTAATTTAATTACAATAATAAAACCAGAAATAATAAAAGCCCGGGCTTTATTTTATCATTATCTACGCTCTTTTGTGATTTACATTATTAATTAATTAATTGGTTAATTAATTTAAATTAAACCGAAGTGAAGTATGATGCCGTAATTAATAAATTCATTCTAATTAAAATAAAACAGATGATTAAATCTATTTTAACGCACTTCCGCTTTAATTTTATTTAAATTGCGCCCAGAGCAGAGTGTAAAGTTTAAACTAAGTACAATATTTTAAAATGAAATTGAAATAAATTGCAACATAGCCGCGTGTTCAGTGAGCTCAGCTCATCTTCATCCAAGATGCATACATAATATGGGCGACATTAAGTGGACGTATAACTGCGGATAGACATTCGGAGGCGGCAATAGCTCGGGCGATCGCTTCAAGTCGTAAAAGTTATGATACACTTCATACAACTTCAAAATTGTATATTTTTCGCATCGCATCGCAACATTTCCGACCACTTTGCTCCGGTATAAGAAAATTCAAGATGCATGCCACCGGTGGCAGCGGCGATGCTGGATAGGCGCACCTCGCAAAAATAGTAATAACGTATAAGGCGCGCAGTTTATGTATGGCTCCGAATGGCGGCGAACAAAAACCGGGAGGCAGCGGCAGATGCCTGCTGCAGACCGACCGTATCCGTACGAATAATATTACTCCCAATAGATCCACATTTGAAGCCGTTAACGAAATTGTAATTGCTTTCCGGTACGTACAGCGGTGTCTGCAAGCCGCCCCACGTGTAAGTGCGTCATACCACCCCATAACCCATACCTCGTACCTACATAGCCAAGCCATTTCAATAATTGATTAGATGCATTCGACGCTATCAGGTATTCGCTGATCAAATATGAATTATTTTTTCAGTATTCTTGCATCCCCAGCGACCAAATTCAATTTGAAATGTTTCAGTTCTACTTTTACTGAAGAGATGAGAAGAGAAGAACAATTACTCAATGTTGAATCGGGTGAAAAGGTGAAGCAGAAGGAAAATGGGATAATCGTTTGATTTGAGGTTAAAAAGAGGGTATTTACACCCCTGCGAAAAGGCACTTCGCATTCATTTCGGATGGCATGATCATCAGCGTTGGTTTCACGCACGCTGAATTTCCTTTCACAACTTGTAGAATGCGCGCACCCCCGCTGAATGCCCGAAATACGACGACGTTTACGTTTACATTTGTCTGCTTGCAGGGTACTCTCTCTGCACGAGTATGAGTGGGACCTGCCGAGAAGCTCGACGGCGGCAACGACGGTGTAATTGTCATTGGATTTCCGTCTGAAGCCATAAAGCCGTAAAGGGTTGGCCTTTTTGCCGATGATGTCGGCGTGCCACGGCTGTGCTGTGCAATGCTGTGATGTGCTCTGCTCTATTCACGGAGAAGTACGGTCAAGCACATGCAACTGGTGGTCTCTCGGCCCGTTCGAGGGCGGAAGGAAAGCGCACACACAACTCGAAAAAAGCCAAAGCAAGTCAAGCCAAGCCAAAGCCAGTCAGTCTCTTCACTTCACGCTTCTCCACCAAAAGCAACAAATTCCCGACCAAAGCCTTCGAATGTTTTTGCTTCACTTTCATTCATCCATTCTATCGTTTGCTTTGCTTTTATTTATGTCGAAAACGTATCAGAGCGAAATACAAGTCGCATTGTTGAAGAAGATTTCCCGAATTTTTATTGCAAAATCAAACATTCCGAAAAACACAATAAGCATTTCCTTTGTTTCAATGCCGAGCCGTCCGTGCAGGGCTGCAAGTCTACACAATCGGCGATACAACTTTGACGCTGTCGTTTTTTGCGGGGCGCATTTTTCATTCGCAACCCTACCGATTGTGTCCGTATGTCTCGCGCCCCGCACGGACAACAAACTGCCTGCCGGATGAAAAAAGAACGAGAGGCTCGGCGAGCCAGCAGCAAAAATATTGAAAACTAGAAAAAACTGAAGCACAACCGCGGCCCATCAGTCGCCATCGGCGGCAGCGAATACTATTCGACGGTTTTACTATTCGACCGTTTATTAAAAAGTGCGAGCTGGGACTGCGACTGGAGCTGGGGCTGTTCGGCCGCCTCCATCTACACGAAACGAACAAACGAACGCACCACCGCATTTTTCCAGCCATTGTGCAAGCGAAGATATGTAAGGCATTGTCTCTCTATCGGTCGGTCGCTGGGCGCAAATATATTTCGCGTACATATTTGCATCGTATGAGCGATGGCCGTAGGTATTTTTTCTCCGTTTCCGCCAACTCAACCTCCACTGAGAGCGCCGCCGCCACCGCCAGTCTGGCTGGCATGAGGCAATATGACGTCATCGAACATTTATTTTCCGAGCGGAAATCTCTGGAGATTGAGCGATTGTAAAAATGCGGAGCAGTAATTTCGAGTGTCCGCGCCACGCAATGTTTAAACACGCGAAACAGCAGCAGGAACCAGCAGTGCATTCACTACTCTACTACTCCGCATAAAACTTCTACACACATGCTTCAATCCTTCCCGCGGAGCAGCAAGCAAGCAACAATACGATTGTAAATTATTGATCTCAAACTCCCCTTTTATTTATTTTAGCCACCCTAATTTATATTCCTGCGAGCTGACGCAGCGTCGTCATCATCAATACATTCATTTGTTGGTTGTTTTCAAGAATATTCAGCATAATGGTTTCCATTGCAATTATGTATTAATATACATGAAATAATTGTTTATGAAACTTTCTAAAGTAATTTTTATAATTTGTTTAAATGTGCTTAATAAAACACTATTTAAGGACTTCTTATGCATTAATTTTGCAACCAATGTGCAATATCTTCATATCATAGATACAACGATTCAAGATCTTTTGAATCTTAAGCAATACCAAGTTTTGAAGTAACTTTCAGCATATCTAGCGTCATCTACCACCAAAAATTTTCAAAAACTCTAGAAATCATGTACGTATGCCCATCTGCCGGTTACTTTTCAAAACAAAATTTAAAATTCCAAGTTGTAAAAAACTTTAAATACTTGATAAATTATAAAAAACGGATAGAGAAAGCATGCAACAAAGCATGACTAAATTCTACCAAACACTTACCAAAATTCCAGAAGAAATGATATGCAAATCCTTTGGCACACAAAAAAGCACTAGTCTACAAAAAAACAAGCAACAATTAGCAATTCTAATACATTTAAATAACAAATATGCAATCTTAAAATGTTGCATTAGCTCAACTCACCAAAAATAAATTCAAAAGCAAACTAAAACAATCCAACACACCACTGACGATCTAAAAATATAAAGAAAAACCAATTAATTTATAGCAATAGCAAAATTATTTACATCATACAACTCATCCAATTAAGAATACAAACAATTTTAACAATTTTGATTGATCTCTTGCATGAAATGTTCCAAATTCATATTGCAATAAGTGAACCTCAAATTTGCATTGATAAGTGAATATATCAACTCGTAGTTGATGACAACTAGCTAATAATATCTACAGATATACACATTTATCAAACCTGTCGATTAAGTCCAGTAATATTAAATAAATCTGTGCAAATCATTGCTATTTTGTTTCGTGGGTGTACATTAATTACACATAACCTAACAAAACAAATGACATTTTAAAAAGAGCCCAAACTAATTTTGCAGACGTTCTCAACAACTTTACAGCACTTGGAAACAAGGTCAGATACCCAAACTTCTTGTTCGAGATCTTTCCGAGCGTCCACCATCTTCGTGAGGCGTCTACAAGTGGCCGACGCCTGGCGTCCTGTGACCTTAACTCCAAAACAATGTCTCACCTTTGGTTATCAAAGAAAATTCAAGCAGAACGCAAGTGAAAACAAGCGTTTAACGTGCGCAAACTAAACGAAAACGTGCTAACTGCAAATTAACAAACACAAAATGAACTGTAATCAACTGATCGGCAAAATATGCGTGCTGGAATGTTGTGTGTATGAAAACAGGTGGACGGCGACGCGTCGTGGCGCGGACAACGTCGCAAGCAACGGCGCTCTCGTCGCGGCGCTCGACACTTGTTGCATGACACAAGGCCTCCTACACAAATTACAATAAATCTGGAACAATTTCCTGCCAGCCAAAGAGTTACCATCAACTTTCGACGGCTCTTTGAGGCGCACGTGTGGTTGACGTCTAGGTGAAGCATGTGAACTTCTAATTGTAAATAAGACGCCCTACCAAGTTGCAGAGTTTGAACTAGCCGCTCTCGGTGATGCACGACTAGCGCCGACGCTGGAAAGTTTTATTTCAAAGTGCATGTTAACACCATTTTGTTAACAAGGGAATGAATAAAGGTATTTTTTACTATAAGTATAATTCTTTAAGTTAGTATTTTTTTTTATTCTAAATGCATATAATAGAAAATATGGATGTATAATTTTTGCAAGCAATAATATAAGCACATACTTCAATGTTATATCTTCCAGAAAAATCGTTCTACATAATTTAAAACAGAGTCTGTTGTTATTTACACGCCGTAAACAGTTTTGTATAAAATTGTAAACCTACTTCCATCTTCTAGTTACTCAATCCTAATAAATATTTAAATGCATTTATATAAGTTGATGCGCCTTTATAAAATTGAATGTAAACATGTTTCGTGCAACACCAACACCTTTACTGTTCGTCTTTGTCCTTGGCGCCATGCTTCAAAATACGAGTGAATTCGACATAATCAAACAATCCACCCTTAATTGGAGCCTCCCTGTACATCTCATCGACTTCATCATCAGTGAAACGATCTCCCATCGTGGTCAAAAGCTCCCTCAGACGCTCCTCGTTGATAACACCCATGTTTTCTTCATCAAAGCAGCCAAAAGCATTCTTGATAACATCTTCGGGGTCAGTGCCTTGCAGACGTTCACCAAAAAGCGTCAAAAACATGGTGAAGTTGATGGGGCCTGGTGCTTCATTCATCATGCCATCCAAATAGTCATCAGTGGGGTTTTTGCCCAATGATGCAAGCATATCGTGCAAATCTTCCTTGTCCACAAAACCATCGTGGTTCTGGTCGATCATGTTGAAGGCTTCTTTGAACTCAGCAATCTGAGCTTGGTCAAACATGGCAAATACATTTGAGGTGGCTCTCTGGGCACGCTTCTTGGCGGTGCCACGACGACTTACAGTTTTTCGGGAAGACATGCTAAAAGTACAATGATTTCATAAAACACAAGTATAAGTATTTAATCTAATTATGACTAATTTATTAATTTCTCTCAAAATCACAAAAGTGAGGTTAGACGTGTCAAACACCAACAAAGGAATGTATTTGTGCAAACCATACTTACTTGTGGTGAAAAACTGAGAATTTAGTGCAGAAAATGAAAGGCAAGCTTCTGATTTTACCTCACTGAGGATTTCGTTTAACTGTGAATAAAGAATTCTAAAATGATTCACCAAAACGACGACTTATCACCACCACACCTATGAAACGCACTCGCAAGCAGTCGTTCTCATCCCCTCCAGTTCAACTTTCTTGCTTGCGTCTAGAGCGGGAATTACGAATAATTTCATAGTTCAGCTGGATAAAAAGTTTAAAAAGTTAAGATCTAGTTATTTTTTCTGTGATCATTCCCATGGTATTGTATTTAATAGTTATTTTAAGTAGAAAACTATACATTTGTTGATTTTTACAGCAGTTGTTTGTTATGAAATCATAAACAAGAAAAATTTAATCACAGCTGCAAAACGAGGTCGCTTAACTCTAATAAGTAATGTAAAACAAGCGAAGTGGCTAATACCATATATGGTAAGAAGTCAACTTCTTCTGATTCTGCGCTAAATCGTGATAAAACGAAGGATAACGCCAAAAATAAAACATTTATTATACAATAATTGGCTACGTTATATTACAACAAGATAATTTATATTTTACATATCAAGTTATACAAATTTTCGTATATTTATTACATACATTACTCTAATACTAGTAAAATATTTACAAAAGACAATTACAAAGTCATATAGCTTGCAAAATGATGCTTATTGCTGGCGTGTTTGTTGTTTGCAGATATTTTGTTTTGACCAGTCATCATGAAACAATATTCATGCGCAATCACAATTCATAGCAAATTTCTATAGTCGCAGGGTGTGCTTGTTTGGCTTCACTACTTAAATTTATCGGACGGCGACTCCATTGATAGTGATTACATTTCCATTTCGTCCAATTGGTTCAGGTTCATACGTCCCACTATCTCTACTTGTTTCTTCATACGGGGCATCGTACATATTCTCATCGTGAATGTTTTCATAAATATTTGTGGCACCCAGGTGACCAGCCATCGGATATCCATTGCGGTCATTTAAAGTTGAATAACTCATCACTGCAGCATTGCGGTCTTCTTTCCTTTCGGCTGCTTCCACGTTTTCTGTATTTTTCACTGGAGTTGCTTTACGCCTACAAAATTATGTTTAATTTTACTACTTCAGGACTAAACTTGTTACTGTGCACTTACAATTTCAAATATATTAAGCCTAAGAGAATTAATAGGAACAAAACAACCCCGGAGCCGATTCCAATGCTGGTTCCCAAGTTGGAAGAATCTTGTGGTTCGCCACTGCTCATTTCACATCTTGGTTCTTCGCCAGACCACTCACCATTGTCCAAGCATTTCCGTAGATAAGGACCAATTCTTTCAAACTTTGGAATGCAGTGATACTCAATGGCGCTGTTATAAATGGTGCCATTCATGACTATCACCCGACCATTGACAATTGAGCCTGGATGCTTGCAGTCGACGGCTACAAACATAAATATTCAATGCATTTCTTTCTTTTTTCAATCTGTTGCTTTCATTCATATGTGATATTCTTATAATGCATTTCAATTCAAATTCAGACGCACCTGTACATGTAGGTGCCTTGCCACTCCACGAGCCACGCTCGAGGCATGTGCGCGTGTCGTTGCCATGCATTATGTGACCTCTCGGGCAAGTGTATTGGGCAATACCGCCAACACTATGCGTGCTCACTTTGAACGACACTCCTTCGAATGTATCCGGATCCCTGCATTGAATTTCTGCATAGACAAACGATGAATTAGTTCAATTAACAAAGTGCATTGTTTCTTTGACAGCTGACTACCTTTGCAAACTGGGACGTCCGAGCTCCAGGTGCTGTTCTCCAAACAAAGTCTTCGCGATACACCATCGAGCTCGTAGTTAGAGTCACATGCGTATAATGCCAACGCTCCATAATAGGTTGCATTCGATGCAAGTGTAACTTTTCCGTAATTAAGTTTACCTGGACTTCCACAATCAACATCTACAAACAAACAAAATTTTTTACTCATTTTCTTCTAAGCCGTGAACTATTGTTAAACTTACAGACGCATTCAGGTTTATCTCCGCTCCACTTTCCGCTGTCTTCACAAGTACTCAAAGGGTCACCCACAACCTTGTATCCTCGTTCGCAGCGATATTTTACCAGTGCGCCTATCTTATAAGAAGTTGCGCCCGAGTTGGAGGAATCTGACTGAGAAGTTCTTATAAGGGTTCTTCCATACATGCGGTCATTGCCGGTCACTGATAATATGCTATGGTCCGCTAAGATGGGCTCCGGGCATCGGATTTCTAGAAGAAAACCAAATCAATAAAGTTAAACGATTTAATAACGTGTAAGGTGAGCTCGGAGTTTACCTTCACATTTTGGCGTACTGTCGCTCCACTGTTTGCTCTCCAAACACGTTCTCTTTGGCACACCGATCAGTCTATAGTTTCGTGCGCAGTTGTAGGTGATTTCACTCGCCAAGTACGTCGACTTATTGGCGTACTCCACGTTTCCGTTCGGCAGCGTCGGCACTTTGCCGCAGTCGATGTCTGAAATTGGTCAAGAATAGGAAAGCGATTGATTCGTAGTCGTTAATCAGAGCAGCATGCAAACACGCAAAGTGCAAATCACTTACATTCGCACGTGGGTGTAATTCCCGACCATTCGCCGTCGTTCATGCAAGTGCGGATCGGCTGACCACGCAGCACGTGCCCCACTTCGCAGTGGTATTCGATGCTCGAATGAACAAAAAAGTCATAGCCGACAACGTAGGAGCCCGCGGGCACATCAGGCTCTTCGCAAACAATTACTACAAGATAAACACCACGTGAAAAATCGCTCCATTGTTCAGTTCTAATCGCTTAATTAATTTTCTTACATTCACATGATGGTACGTCCCCGGACCATTTGCCTTCGCGTGTACACCGCTGACGCTTTTCACCGGCCAGCCAGTAATCATCTCTGCATGTGTACTCCACAATGCTATCTACTGTTGTTGTGCCGTTGAGTAGTTTGTAGTTGCCATTGTCTGTGTTTGGAGGTGAACCACAGTCCACGTATTTGCATGCTGGAGGCTTGCCAGACCATTCGCCTCCTAAGCCACAAGAAATAATTGATTGTCCAAAGAGGATATATCCCGGTTGACAGGTGTAAGTGGCTGTGTCCCCGGCACGATGTCCTGAGAGCTTGACAATTCCTCCTTGGATTTCTGGAGCGCTAGGACACCAGTCAAACAAGCATTCTGGAGTTTTGTCACTCCAAAATCCATTTTCACTGCAGGATCTTTTCTCTTTGCCTATCAATGTGTAGTTTTCATGGCAGGTGTATATTGCTTCTGCTCCAAATGTTGTTCTCTTGTTCTTTAGCGTGACTGTACCGTGTTCTAAGTCAGGG
This sequence comes from Aleochara bilineata, assembly GCA_003054995.1. Lineage (NCBI taxonomy): Eukaryota > Metazoa > Arthropoda > Insecta > Coleoptera > Staphylinidae > Aleochara > Aleochara bilineata. The sequence goes on along the minus strand of NBZA01022385.1, from coordinate 94,120 downwards.
AGACCACCGCAATCCACATCTAAAAATGATTAAATTTGATTAAAGGCTTTACTATATTTTTAGTTGTTTAATTATTATTACATTTGCAGGTTGGTGCATTGCCAGACCAGAAGCCTTCCACTGTGCATGTACGATTCGGTGTTCCCACGAGCATGTGTCCTTCTGGGCATTTGTATTGAATTTTCCCTCCTATGTTGTAACTGCTACCAGTAATTGTAGTGTTCATATGTTTGTCTGGGCTTCCACATGATGACGGATCTAAAATGCATGTTCTCGGTGAGATAAGATTTGAATTTCAAAGCATGAGCATTGATTGTGATCACGATTAAGTTTCACCTTGTTATGATCATGTTTTTCTCTGTAATACAAAAACGTTTCAGAAGCTGAATGAAAGATTTAACAAGGTTGACGTATGTTATTATTATTAATTATATAAAGAATGCACGTTTTTTGCATTCTGCACGCATTACTAAGGAATTATAATTGTTGGAAAAGGAATTATTAATAGCAGATTCTGCTAGGCGCTCAACTTAATGCTAATCGAAAGGAATTCGTGATTAGTGGGCGCTTAGAATATGGAAATTTATAAATTAATGTGAGAGAAGAATCCGCTATAATAATTCAATCAGGTACTAGCGGTAAATGCATGATTGCCTCTAATACCACATACAATATAATTACGTATCGCCTTAAGATTTGAAGAAGCACTTACGCATGCAACAAAGTATCACAAAGTAAAGATGCTTATGTGATTTTGTTTGAAATAATTCGTCAATTTAGAATCCATTGAAGTCAAAATTAAATCAAGTAGAGTATTGTTACAATGTAAATTCAAAACCGTCTCAAAAAAGAGTAAAAACTTTTACTTAATTGCAACAGAAGGTAAAGTATTACAACAATAGTGGCTTTATGCAGAGTAACTCATATTAAAAAATTGCCCGCAATATGCTTATTAAAATATAAATAGAGTTGTTGTTGCTGGTGGTGCGGTTTATGTAAGCGCAACATTTAAACATAATTTTTTGGCCGCCGCGAGCAACAATTAATTACATTTTGTACAACCTGGAGTAATGCGCCTAAAGTTCAGAGCTGGTTAAGAGATTGTATTGTGTACAATATATTTGCATCTCGCGGTGCAATTCATGAAGTGTTTAGACAAATCTCTAATCTTTAATGTTTATTCCTTATTTCAAACACAAATGTAGCTCCGATGAGAGAAACAAGAATCGTAAACGTAAACGTAAAGCTGAAGTAAAGGTAAGGTGCCTTCATTTTTATTTGACGTAAAGTTCACGTTCTTACTTTCACTCCTCCATTATTTCATTATATGTGTTTTATAGTTTGTGTGTGAAATTATTGGATGGCTTGGCTTTTACATTCGTACACTCTGTAATTTTCTGATCACACTTGAAAAGTTAAAGAGTTGATTGAAGAGAAACCTAAAACGCCTCACTTGTTTAAATAAATACTGCGGATATTGAACAGAGTTCTTTATATTTTATTTGTTTGGTGAATTGTCATCTACAATATTGGCAAATTATAATATTCCATGAGATATTAGCTGGAAGCACGCAAGTCAGCTTTCTAAATGCGTTTTTTATTCATTTTATTTCATTCTGCTAGACATTTTCTAATGGTAAGTATATTATAATAGTAAAATAATAGATTCAAAGTGAAACTGGCAGAAAAACTAAATCATATAGGCAATAATAATACCATTATTGAATTTAAAGTTCAATACAAAAACACTAACTATTTCCTAATGAATGCAGCAGCGGTTTAGATTTCCTTATTTATACCTATTTGTACAATAATTTAATAGAAATCAGGAATGGAAGTTTACATAACATTATGAACTTTCGATACCGTAATTACTTTAATTTTAAAACTTTAAATCAAATTATCAACAATATAAGTCTATCATATGTATGTACATATGTGTTGCGAGTGTGTTATTATGCAAATGCAACAGCTTTAATTGCAATAATATTTATGACAATGAAACTGCATTAAGTCGAAACAAACAACAATTAGTTCTGATCATAAGATGGGAAGCAATGCAAAAAAGTCTCATATAAGAGAACATTACGCATGCTTGCTTGTGTCTTACCTCCAGCCATATTTCACATGTTTCTGAGTTAGTCGTTCACGCTTGAGCAAGAATAAAAACGAACAATTATTAAATAATCGCCACATAACATCATTCACTTATTACGTACGCCAAGTACTAATCCTAATAGCGCTCAGTGCTGTTGATTGTCCAACATGTATTTTACTTTGTTACTTCTTATACCCGCACGTACAGTTGGTACTTAAAACGCAATCTCGTTTTGGGCATGTGGTGTACCAAAACTTTTACGCTAGATCGTTGAATTGTTTTCAGGTTGCATTTTAATTGAGTGATTGTCTATCATAGACTTCTTATATAACTGAATACGTGATTATGTAGAATACACGTACCTACACGTACATATTGATAATTTCTATAAAATTTCTCATCTCCCACGCAAGACATGTGTGTGTTTTCTTTGATTAATTAACCATATTACAGACTACAGTGAAATAGAAAATGTGATAATTGTAATTCTAATTAATTGCAAAGAGCGTATTGCGTAAAAAATTATCATAAATCGCTTGAAATTGATTGAAAACTACGTTTAGATAAGTACAAATCAAAATGCTAATTGCGTATAATTACCAACCTAGAAATAAATATCAATTTTTTTTCAAGTTTTCAACTGGTGTATCTACATGTGAGTCATATTATTAATTACCCCACATACGTGTTTTTGTATGGTAATTGTTTAACGTAACGGTAAACACAAACCTGATTTCTAATAATACGTGCCAGCTGGGTAACTGATATTTTCATTGCGGTGTTAATTGAATGTAAAGTTCAATACTATTTCACCAAATATCACACAACTTTATACAACTTTACTTTGGTTTAGTTTCGTTTACTGTACCTATGATATCTGAAATAATATACCTATGTAATATACTTACTATGCTGACATATCCAATGCAAATAATCCAAGTTGCATCCAACGTCGTTCCATAGCCAACCGCGTCCACCATCCAACACCGCGCAGTTCTGCTCGCCGTTGTAATTATTCGGCTGGTCTTTGCCCCATGCCGGCCGCAGTACCAAATCGCCTATAAATCAAACTCATTATAAAAAGCGCGCAAATTAAATTCTGAACAAACAAACAAACAAAGGATTCAAAGTGCGAATTACAATTTCAAATTGGTCAGAGAACACCAGAATCGCATCAAAATTCTAGGTGAAGGTTCCCTCGTTGACTCCATTGTTGTTTGTTTGTGCCGAGACATAAATATTACCGAAAAGTTCACACACGTTTCAGCGAATAACACAAATCAACGTCAATTTGCAACTACACCTGACTGAGCCTTTATTAACGAAATTCAGAAGGTGGCAGGTGAATGTTTGAAATGATATATGTGTGTATACACGCTTCGGGTTGCAACATTTCATCATCACGTAAAGACACGCACAGAATAATGGCTGTTGAAATGAATCGAAAGTGAGACGCTCTTTTGGAATGTCAGCCAGCGGTAACATGCCATTAAACTATTGTTTGTTAACTTTAATTAATCACGTATGAAAGTATTGTGTGTGCCATACCATTGACCCATTTCCAAGTACGTGCAGTCAGTCCAGGTTCTTTCTGGGCCCCGATCCAGACGAGTTGCGTCTTGAGCTTGGGTTTACGTCGTTCCAGTTCCGCGTAGATGAAGGCAGTCTGGCCAGGATTCATGCCATGTACCAAGTCCCCATTGTGACTCTTGCAATAATTCCTTGCTTCGACAAAGGATCCTCCACGACTCACCCCAAACTCGTAGCATGTTCGCGAGAAAGCTGCAAGTTGGGCATCTTCAGGTGCTGAGCGAGGAGCGCAACGATCAATTGAAAATTCTAAAGAAAAAATAAGCACGTGTTAAAATCCTTAAGAGATGTGTGATTTTATAATTTTTCCATTTAAAAAACCAAGGTTGAAATCTATTCAATTCAAATTAAGACAATTAATTAGCAATTAATTATTTGGTAAGACGCCAGGTAATTAAATTTAAGAATATATGAGAGCTTTTATTAAAATTTGCACCTTTTGTTGAGTTTTTTGAATATAAGTACATATGTACTTGCAAAGTGCAAAATGAATTTTATGCAAGGAGAACAAATTGGACACGGTCTCGTAACCCGAAAGTGAATCGGAATGAGTCAGCTCAGAACTTGCGTTGCAATAATAAAGTACAAAGGAAGAGCAGCTGAAGAGCTTCACATTTTGTTGCAGCCTGTGGTTCGCTTCGTTTCGTTTGCTTCACATTCCAGTTCCGTTGAACGCGTTGGCACAGGACAGGAAAGTAACGACAAACAATAATAAACGCGTTTACATATCCGCTCTTTAGCGTTTTTGCACGAGTTTGGCATGCTCGTTGACTCTGGCGGTTCCAGGCCGCGAGCAACGTGTCCCAACAATGAGTAGCAACATGAAAATTTTAAATTCGTTTGTAATATTGTGCATTAAAGCCTATTACACGAGTTTAACGTGATTATTACACACAGCAAGCACTAAATATCACCAGAAAACAAGGTCACTTCAAGAAGCAGACATATATACCTACATATAGTACTTATAGTATTTTACTTATAGTATTTTTAAATCAAATATTTGAGTGGCTTTATGAGCTTTTAAGTTTTTGAGGTAAACTCAATGAAATTATGGGAAATTGTGGTAATGGATGAGTACTTACCATCAGTCGTAAAGACTTCCACTTCGCATAGAGATAATGATCCTTCGACGCCAACGAGTTGGAGGAAGACGTGTTGTCCGATCAAGGAACGTGCACAGGTGAAGGTCTTAGTAACGCCTTCATCTGAGAATTAAAAACGGTGTGAATTTAGAATTTGTTACGCTGGCCAATAAACAATCGATTTTTACAAATAATCAGGTATGCAAAGCATGCAAGAGAATTAATTATACCTGCAGGTGCTTAGGTATCTTAGAGAATCTTACGTAAAATCAAAGAAATAAGATTATAGAGCAAGCATCTTCAATGTATTTCTGCAATTCTAGGAAGTACGAGAAGTGAACTGAAAAGAGCCACAAAGACTTGCAAATTTTCACTCGACTGCTTAACTTATTCATGCAGAAATCTTATAGTTTTTCAAGTGTAGTTTCTTAGTTTCTTTTCCCCAGCAACAAGAACTGGATGACACTCCTGGTTTCTTGTCAACCGACAAGTATTTGCACTCCCAATACAAATGTAAGTCAACGCAATGAATGACCAGCTCACTTTTCTTTACAAAGAATTTAAAGTTGGAACGAATCAGTGTGGAAAAATGGTCACTGCATCTCCACTTTTCTTACTTGTTTTCCGCAGCCGGCGAGGTTAAAATCTCATTAATATCTGTTGCATGATTGTGACTTCCAAGAAAAAGCGTTCGTAATCCAATCATCGTTGAAGTTGAATTGATTCACCACCAGAAAGAAACAACCGCAAAACGCCTCAAGAATACGACTTAAGACGTTAACGAAAAGAAAGCAAATAGAGTGATTTTACATGCAAATGTGTACAGTTAAACAAAGCTTAACGGTTTTACTTAAAGTAAATTGTACACAGTTTTCTAGTAAATTTCCTTGCGTTTGCTCTTGCTCTTAACCACAAATGAAACTTCGATGAGATATCATATGTTGTATAAATCTTCAGGCAGTGTAGTCTTTTTATGCGGCTGTAAAATCCACAATTGTGTAATCTCAAACTTCAGGTGCACTTGTGTGCTTTAATGGGCAATTCGCACATGCATTGTGCAAACATAACACAGTTACCCACATCCGCGTTAATAAAATATTGTACATATTTAGTGTACTGACTGTTAACGTTGTTGTACAATTCATATAATTATCTTTTTGATTTCCACTTCTTGTTGAAATAAATATTTTTGTTTTTTTAATAACACACTTAACATACTTTTTTCTTAAAGCATTTAAATTATTGACTGAATGGGGAAATAATGAGATAATCATAAATTACAATCAGAAGTACATATTAGAAATTCTTAGGCTATTCTTCATTGACCAAAGAGGTAAACATCTGTCGAATGTGAATGCGCTTTTCATTAAATATCCTTGCGTGTGTTAAATTGCTAACCAGATTCGTTCTGTTCTTAATTATCACCTTTTCAAGTTTGACTTTGTTGATCAACTTTTCCGCCTGCAACATTTTCTATTGCAAAGGTTGTGAAAGTCTCTTTTTACCCACCTTTTTGACATTTTTCTAGCTTAAGGTGTTTGTCTGTTTAATTTTTAAACAAAAATAATGAGCAGATTAAACTGACATGCAAATCAATTTTGTAAAAATTAATTTACTGAGCGAATAACTTCACGTGTGGTTTTACCTGTATTATGCCAGATATTGACAGATTTGGTTGTGAGAAAGGTCACGTTGAGAATATTTAATAAGAAAAGCTGTTATACCACACAAATGCCACAAATTCAAGAACAGAGAAACAACGATTAATCATTCCTACTCATCTCTTCAAACTTTTATTGTGTCTTCTTCTTTATGATGTTAAGATGCCATAATAGGGAACAAAAATGTGCGTGGACTTGCAATTAGATTGTAAGATTTACTTATTATTTATCTTAGACAAACAAAAAGCAAAGTCATGACCTCTAATTGCACGAAATTCTTTACTCCGATGTTTACTCTGTATTACAAACTCACCAATTGTGCCAGGAAACCACGCACACAGCGGATTCCTCTGCAAATCGCTGCTGCTGTTCCCGACGCGAATCTCCAAATCTTGCAGCGGCTGATGACCGCAACACCCGCGCGTCGTGACACGCACGACCTTAATAGGGTACGGCCGCAGGAGGTCGACCTGCCACCAAGGACTCACTTCCTTCTGCGTCTCGGTGCATCTTTTGCCGTCGTGCTCGGTGCTCTTCTCGCCGTCGTTGGCGTTCAACGCGTTGCCGCCGCGCACGGACGTCGATTGATTCGCCGGCTTCCGGTATGCAATGTTCGTCCCGCAGAAGGGCAGCTCGCCCACCCACTGTCCTTTCGACGAGCAGGACAACTCCGTGTTCCCGAACGTTTCGTACCCGTCATCGCACACGTACGTCGCGATTGTTCCTGGCCGGATGGGCTCCGCACTTAGTTTCACTTTGGCATTCACTGGGACCGCTGGATGACCACACAGAATATCTGAAAACAAAATCAAATCACGCATTAAATTAGGAATTTCTCAATCCTATACAAAAAGTGTGCTTCTTGCATACAAATCGAATGAAATAACCGTCACTAATGATTGAAATCAAAGTTCAATGATCAATGAATTTTTGATGCTCCAGTTCCGATTGTTTTGGAGAACTTTGCAGCACTTGCAGCACAAGTTTCACATTCATTCCAGTTATTTATTAACGGTTTTAGTAAATTACTATACTTAATCGTATTTTACCTTCAGAGTTCTAATAACTTTTGTAAAGTTATTTTAGTTGCTTTATTATATTGCCTATTATATTGCAGTAAATTGTAGGTAGAAGTATAGGTAAGTGAACGTAGAACTTGACAAACAAATTTCTAAAGTGAAATTACCTGAGAGTGTAATGACATAGGCATTGAAGAACCGATAAAATTGATATTGTTGCTAATTTGCTCGCCATTCACGTCTGAGGAACGCTGGAAGCATTCGCAATCATCCATCAACATAATGAAGTCGTAAACTTCTATTGATTTGACAACAGTTGGAAAGCAGAAAATTTGTCTCGCGTGAGCTTTACACTTTCAATCAAGTCTTGGGAACACGGGGTTCTCACACAATTTCTAGAGTCGTCTGCTTGCGTTTGAAATTTTTTGGAAATAATTATCATTTTGAGCTTAAGTAGGAACACGTTTGAATAATGTATTTTAAATCTACGTACTTAGCATACATACATAATGGAGTGGAGCAGAAAAAGCCACGAGTTATGGGTACTTCATGTACGTTTTCTAAGTGAAAAGGAAGAAGAAGAAGTATGCATCTTTCTTCGGAAGCTAAACGGTTTTACACGTTCAAACGCACTCGCTATTTTTATGAAATGCCCACTTTTATGAAGATGAAGGAAGAAGTGCAACAATGCTGAGTAATCTCGCGAAGGAAATAAGAAAATATTGCGTTTTTAGTTCACTTCATGCATTCTCCATGCATTACGAGGAAGTTTATTCAACCTCGAGTTTGAGAAGAGATTGTTAGGGAAATTATGGAAGATTTTATGATTGTAGGTAACTGTATCAAACCTTTTTTTGTAAGCAAAGCAGATTTATAATGGCAAATAACGAGGCCGATTAAACATGGGTATAATTAAAGTTTATGATAGACAATTATAATACAAGAATTCAGGTGAAATATAAATGACAACCAGAAAATCCATTAATGCTGATGCCAAAATAAAGTCTAAATCACGTAGAAAATGAAACTGAAAACAGTTCTTCTTCTTAGTTGGTCCTTGAATCCTTTGGGGTGTGCTGGGGATCATCTTGGCTCGTCGCGGTCAATATTACCTAATTTTATTTAAAGTTTGACTTTTGATTAAAGTTTCTAAACCTAGCATATTTTTTCTTCTCGCCCTACTTAAAAAATATTACAGCAACACAGTTACAGAATCAGCCGTCATTGATTAAAAGTCCATTCGTTGTTTGGTTTCTTCTCTTCATCCTGTTCTGTTTCGTCTCGTCTCGTCTTAGAAAACGTCCCGTTAGTTGGCAACTTATGATAGCTGCTACTCATACGAAAAGACATCACCTAATGTATTTCCAACGTCTACGTCTATCCAAGACGACCGTGAACTCTGTGTCTTTTTCTTACGAGGAGGCTGCAATCCTGCAGTCGTCTGCGTCGTCTGCTTGCCAATGTGTCGTCCGCCGACCGTTGGCGCTTGATTCCGTGTCAGTAGTTTACGCTACACGATATGAATTATGCACCAACAAGCATCCAAGTATCCAACTACGCAGATGTTGCAATCAAAGCCAGTCTGGTCTGGTATAATTATGCAACTAGATGTAAAAATCTCAAGTGCAGTTGATGCATTTGCTAATAGGTATCATAATCTCGGTGCGACCGCAATGGACTACATTAAATATCGGTCAGAGCCGATAAAACACAACACAGAAACAATTTGCAAACAAATGTTATTAATTGTTGAACACTAAATCACGTGCTAACCAGTATTCGGTTACTTACTCATTTCACACTTTAAAAACCGTTAAGCAATATGTACCTTGAATATTTCTTGAATTATCTGATTGTTTCTTGACAGGTGGTTTAAATATGGAATAGAAAATGTTCGACACAGAGTGTTGAAGTTTTTAGTTCTTGTTAAACGATCATAGCCATAATGAGATGTGCAGTCTTTCAAATGACACTTATTTTAATAAAAATATTCAACCAAGACAAGTCATTTTGATGAGTACACTCACGCACGTTTACGACATCACCTTACAAACTGAAATATGTGGCTAGAAGCATAAAGTAAAGCTCGCTCAGCACGCAGAAACACTTTCCACATCGACTGTGAGTTCACATAACGTCAAGAAATGCTCATAAAAACATAGAGAAGTTATTGTTGTATAAGAATTTTATGTTTTCTTGTTAGAAATTATCGTTTTCATCTCTCTATCACAATCAGACGCAGCGAATCGCAATATGAGACGAAAGTTACAAGCAGTAATCATCACTCATCTCATGACTCTTTCTAAGAAATACTAAAGATACAATTGTATTTGAAAAAATCTTAATGAAAATAGAATTTTCAAAACAATGAATGAGTTCTTAAGTGATGTAAATGCATGCCGGTTAAAGACTTCAATTATTTAAGCATGCGCCTGGAAAATATGCATGTATGTACTCGTTGATGATTGTGTAATCTGTAGGTGTCACTTGGTATGCAGAAACAACTTGCTCGCAATTGCAAGTCGATTGAAATAACGTTCAAATACCAATGTCAGGTTTGCAGTTGCAACGGTTTCAACGTAGGCGATTGCTGACTTCATTTTCCGGAAATAAAACCAATTTTTCGCTTCACTTTACGACGTTTACAACTAACTGCTGCGCATCTTAACTGTCTGGGTATTTGAATATATCGGTAAACTGACAACGGCACGAGTAACCAAATCCAAGTGCATTTTCTGCATGACAAACACGAAACGTAACGTGACAAGCTGCACAGAAACAACGGTTTTGGTTGTTGCTTATTTATTGTTAGCGGATTCGCAGATCAAATGCACGAAACTTAATTCGAAATTTGAAATTCCCAGTGCGTATGCAAACAAAGCACGACAACGCGTGGTTGTTGTTGTACTTCGAGATCTAATAAACTACAGTTTACAGTAAGCTCTTGATAGATACGCGAAATTCTACATCTGCGCACTCAATTCTCAATCAGTTATGTACTTATATCCATGCATCGATTGCACTCAGGAAATTTATATGCAAACGATCATGCACTGTTATTTGATATTTATTTAGAAAATATGTATGTATGTCTGCAAAGACATGCTATCTTGCAACTCTCAAGAGACTCAAGATCACAAAAGCAGTTCTTAGATGAATAAAATTAAAAACACTCTTGTTACTCTTGTAAGGATGCCATTCTATCTCTTGAGCAACTTCCTTTACGTTAATTTGTTTACATTTTAAACAGGGCACAATGTCTAGAAATCAGTTTATTTTAAATTTATATCAATGCAATGCTTCAAAGATAAAACCAAAGCAGCTCTTAATGAACTGGGTCAATACTGGATTGATGATCCTCCTTCATTAATAATAAATGATCTAGATTTCGAGCAAATCATGATTCAGTCTTCGGCTAAAATGAAGAAAATCAAAGATGGTATAAAGCAATACCGCAGTTTTCGTGATTTATGGTCTAGTTTTAGTTTCTTTATTTTGATTGCCACTGAAGAAAGAATGAGACTGGAAGTACAATTCGAGCACAATTGAAGAATTTCTTTGTTGTCTAACAAATTTAAAACGGAATCCGGCGGACGAAATGAGCACCGATTGCTTCATGGCATAAAGCAATCGCTGTCGCAATCTGCATAATTCACTTAATTGAAACGCAGGTATTGCCAGCAGTGGCAGTTGGCAATAATCCCAAATACAAACCAACATCAAAGTGATTTCAGTTCGGTAATTCACAAACCAATTGGAATTTATTTATTAAATTGTCATTTCAAATGTCAGTGCACTGCAATTATGTTTAGTTTCTCAGTCGGATTATTAATATTAATTTGCTTCTTTGACTAAATCAAGCCGCTAATTTTATATTATTGAGTAATAAATAATTTAATTAAATACAGAGGCCGATTTACAATTATGCCGCCCATAGGCTATCAAAAATTTGCATAGGCTATGGAAAGTGTGCCGCCCCTGCATGCAAAAAAGTGCATTAGGTCAAGAAAGGAAATTTTCGTACCAAAATATTTCCCACCTTACGCTACAGCCTATTAAGCCTATAGGTAAACCTGACTATGAGAACAAATATTTACCTTAACAATTTAATATAAAAGTGTTAATTATTATATGGTTTTGATAAACAACACCTACCAGATAATCAGAAAATTGTAGAGAATTAAAGCAGCGAAGAAAGAAAGAAATGCAATTATAAAATGTTCATCACATGAATTGCCAGAGAATGAACTTGAGCGTTGAGTCTGATTGTTAGTGAAAGTTGCATGAAATTGTAAGATTTATCTAGCTATCTGTTTGTGCACTTAGGCTTTGCAGTAATCTAATCATGACTAACCAAACTAGCGTACATTGAACGTAATTGCGGCTTTTTCCGTATCGGGACGTATCAGTTCCCAGCATGGGTTCTGATACTTCTGTTCTGTATTTTTATCTCATTGACAGCAATTGTCCCAAACTTTAATGAAAGTTTAATGAACGGTTAAATGAGTTTTGTTAAAAAATGAAAGGTGCATTGCATTGTATTAGTTTTGAGTGTTTACCAAGAGCAAAGCAATTCTAAAACAATAATTTTAAAAAAAGTGCCACACAACTTTCAAATTTTACTAATCCACTGAATTCCCAAGAATGGGCGATGAAATTGAAAGTTGGGTGTCGATTGATTTCAGTTTCTCTAAAGTCTGACAGTTTCACATGCAAATTGATATCCGATTTCGTGTTTTTGAGTAAATCTTTTGAGTGTTTTAAGTAAATTTCTTTTGCTTGTGTGTATAATTATATTTGCATAAACAGCAGTTTTTAGTAAATTACTATAATAGTCATATTGCAAATGTTATAAATACATTCATGATGTTTAGAAAGAAATTAACCAAGAAATCCTCCCAAAATGACTGAATTAAAGTATGAAATTAAATTTATTGTAAGCAGATTTACCAGAGAGAAATTTGATTCTCATCCAACTGGTAAAAGTGCTTTCAATTTAAATTAATCTATGCTAACCTTGATTTCTAACCATATACAGGTATAATATTATAAAAAAATTATTGTTCACTTGATATATTTCACACTTCATTTATTCATACAGGCATTTATTTAATAAACAACTAAAGTAAGAAAAACACGCAAACAACATAAGAGAGATAATTAAAGATTTATACAGAAGGCGTTATCTCTTCTGAGAACAATTGCCAACTCCTGTGCGTTTCAATTTCAAAAGTCTATTAATATTTGCAGATGCGTTGCGTTATTTCGTGCAACTTTCCATACACACTCGTTCGCAGCTGATTCAATTTTACTTTTCTTTGAATTGTGTGAATTGGTGCGGATTTCAATTGATCATTTGCAGTTGATGAATTGATAAATGAAGTGTGTTTCGCTTTGTATATGTACTTCTGCATTTCTACTCCATAATTCTCAAGCTGCAAACACGATTTAATCAATACAAAAGCTTGTTTTGTTGTTACAAAACATTGCCATTTCTTTGTTACATATTACAGAGTTCTTATTTGTTTTCTTACGTTAGACACTCCTGTGTTAATTAGTTACAGATGCAAATGTTTTAAAACACGTTAAATCTAGGTTTATTGTCCCCAATTAAAGCAAGAACTACAATTTCTAGATTTAGTTTTCTATTATTTAGCTCGAAGGCAAGCAAGGAAGACTTTGTCAATCTGACTGTAATTAAGCAATTTGCATTGCAATTCCGGTACGAGCGGAAATTGTGCGTGCATTCGCAATTGCAATTAGCATGCGAGTGAGTGCTCCGATCTAATCTTATCTCGCGTCATTATCGATTGTTTATTCTTGTTTGAAAAGCCGGTAACGTGTTATTTAAACGGTCATCATATGAATAATACACATGCGTACCTCTACTGATCTATTCTATTAATATATTCACTTCGAATCATTAGAAAGCTGCACGTATAAACAAATGAAACAGAACAGAACAGTAGTCGGAACGTAGGTGTACCTAAACCAACGAAATACGATAATAAAATATTGATTTTATTATCGTATTTATTGTACATATAGACTTCTTACTAGAAAAGCAATGAAAAGACAAGATTCTCACAGTTCTTGTCAGTGTTTTCAACTTAGAACTTGTCGTTCTAATTTTGCAACTTCCACTTTGCACGGATGTTGAGATATTTATTCCATAACTGGACATTGACCACTAATTATTTGCGTATATAAACGTTAAGTGATCTATCAACACACGTCACATGTTAACTATCTAGGAAATGTAACATTCGTAATTAATAAAAGTTACATTACAAATTTGGTTTGAATATTATTTTCTTAAGAATTAGCGTAGTAATTCCACTCCTTAATTTATTTTTGCATCAAGCAAGAGTAGGTGCAACTAACATGTAAGAAATAAACAATAGTCATTAGTATTTATAGCGTTTTCTTAAACGTGTTTCCATCAAAATAAGATCACCGTTTGTATCACCGAGAGAAGAATGATCTTATTCGCCTATATCAACACCCACGACATTTCGCTGCAAGCGCGCTTATTTTCTTTGCAAACCTTGCGAAAGAACTCACTCACACAAGAACATATCGTTAGTCATTTCTTCTTTCGGATTAAAGAAGCGAAGAAAAGACGCACTCAATGGTATTTTTTATCTGACACATTTGTGTATGATAGTAGTGTTATAAAGCCAAGACATTTGACTTGACATTTATTGAACATTATATTTCATTAAGGTTTGAGGATGTTTTGCAAGATGCAAGCCACCTTTAAGCTACTTTGACTTTCAAAAATTGGTTAACTAAACTTTTACTTGTTACAGAACTTCGTCATGCTCTTCTGGTACTTCCGGTGCATTAATGAACTGTCCAATCTTTAATTAAGATAAATTAATAGTGTGTTAAGTGCCAGAGACATTAGTAAAAGTATCGTAAATAATTAAAAATGAAATCATTTCATTCGTGTAAGGTTGCTGGACAACTCCTTCAAGGTCTTAAGTTGCTTCGTGCAAGTTTTATAAACTTTAATAACTCCGAGGCGAACACTACCTGCTCCGAACAAATGTAAATGCAAAATATTCTAGACTAAACTAGCCAAGAAAAAGGCACACATGCGCAAATAATGGACATTGCTTATCGTTAGTTACCTAACGCCAAGTTAGTTTGTTGCCTTTCTAAATGATTTCGGCGTCGATAATGCAACTTTTGAGAAAGAACCAACCAACAAACAAACAGCGCAGTGCAATCGACAGTAAGTGCGATTCTCTTTCTTTACCTTGTGACGCAACCGCATGTGTTGCAAATCCAATAAGGACGAGGATCGTTGGCGCATACTTGAAATAAATCCAACGATTCACGCATTTCCTAGTCAGCATGTTGGAGGCACATTGAGTTTTTGAATTATCCGTACGAATTGCCCGCACAAAACAAACGACCGCACTCAAACTGCCTAACTCGGGAGCGTTAAGTGCTGGTGACAAAACTTGTTGGCGCCACGCATTAGTCGTTGATTGCTAATTAAGCCATAGTAGAACCGGCGCGAATTAGTTGCTAATTGTGTTACGCTTGCGAAAAGAACAATGCAGCTGCGGTGCTACAACGCGAGTATGAATGCGAATGCGCGCTTGGTCACGGCGGTCAAACGCGTTCAGCGGCTCAGCACGAAATGAAAGTCGTCGTCGACGCCGGCGAAGACTTGAAGTCCTCGACTGTGAGCAAGAGTTACCGCCAAGAATGAGTGGTGCCGAAGTATTCCGCGCTCAGACGCGCATTTCAGTACGCTTGCTTTCCAGCGACGAACGCGAATCCAACAAGCGTGCCTCGCTTAACATTCATGTTCTTCGCCAGCGAATGTGTGGCAAAGAGCAAGCAGGCAGCATGCAGGTGACCGTCCCCTCTAATAGACATGACGTCAGACCACATTGATTGCTAACAATAAGAAGTAGACGAATAAGAAAAACGTGATTTGGTTGTGTCGGAGACACGGCCGTGAGCGTAACGTGAATACATTTACTAGAAGTATGCTCAACTTTTTAATTTTTAACCATCTTTCAGATCTGATTGATAGTTTAGGCGCTATTATGTCAAACTCTTAAAATATTAAGATAAAGATGTATTTACGTCAAATTAAATTTGGTATTGTAGAACTGTATTTTATATTAGTTTGAAAACTTTTAAAAATATGAACTTCTATCAATAATACTTGGTGAGACATCTAGCGAGATACCTATAACTGAAAGAGTATTTCTAAAAAGGTTATGTTACACTCAGAAATTTTATTTGTGGGTTGCTTTATTCATTATGTTAATACTTTTTGTTATTGTTTTGCATAAAAACATGGCAAAACATCATTCGTCTATACAACGAATAATTGCAGTTAAGTGATTAGAAAGTGTGTTATCTAACCGAGTGATAAAATGGATTAAATTATATTCTGCTTTCGTAAAACTAGCATTTTATAATAATGTAAGAAGATTTATTACTGAAATGTTAAACAAATTGTAAAAAACTTTAATTGTCTGTTTATGGTGTATAACAGGGAAGGATCGTCTTCATTCGAGGGTCCACAAGCAGAAGGTTTACAGGAAGCAAAGGAGAAGAAATTGACTGAGGATCCACCGCAACCACCAAGTCCAAACGCATTGAAAGTGGCTGCTACAGATGCACTAAATAGTTGGATTCATTATTTGCAGGTATTTTTTGTTTTGTAAATAATTTCAATAGTTATTTTAAAGTTATACTTATTTATAGATGTTAAACAGTTTATGCGCTGCAGGTCTTAGACTGGCTCAATCACTACATACACTATCACAAGGCCAAAATACACCATTAGCTAGTCAAAATGTAGCCAGTTGGGACGAATTAGCTAAATCAACAGTAGTAGCAAGCCACACAGTAAAAACTCACATTGCAGCTGCAATGCAAGATTTGTGTATTGGAGAGACTTTCACAGAAAGTGACGCTCACAGGCAACAAGAACACAACCAGCAAATAATCTGTGAGAATCTGCTAACATTTATCAATCTGCAATATCAATTTTCTATTGCTGGTTGCGAATGTTTGGGTGCCATGGCAATGTGCCCTTGTTGTCAGACAATGGCTGGTGGATCCCATGATCCTGATTGCACAATGGTTAACTTGCAACAATGTTTTACACGTCTGTATGCTCACGATTCCCGTTCGCAAATGTCCAGTCCACACATGCTTGACCGATCCTCCTTGGAAAGTCCCAAAGCTTCAGATATACCAAAGTCAGAATACTCACGCTATAGTCCGATGAACCCTGAGCGTGGATCTTCGCCGTTTCACGAACCACGTGGGCCAAGCCCTATTCACAATCTTCCTGGGTTGATCGAAACTATCAGAGGACCATTGCCAAATCCTGGACAGTTACATTCGATGAAATCACCGTTTCCAGGGCGCGGCTTGAGATCGCCCTTACACTTTCCCTTATTTCCCTTGAGCGGCCAAAGACGCTGGTCGGAAGCGGCCGCTGGTGAAGTATCTGGCGAGGGTGGAGACGGCACGATGAGGCGGTGGTCAATGCCGTGGGATTGTGGCAGAATGGACACCACTCCATGGCACCAAAGATACTTACCATCGAAGTTGGCAGTGCCACCAGGTACTTCACAGGATAGAAGTAGAAGCACTACACCTGAAGTGCCAACTATTCTAGGGACAATTCCTACGGGCGAAGGTCTTACGGAAGCTATACAGTTGTTATCATGCCGGCCAATGAGATGTGTTCTGCCACAAAGTATACCACAAACCTCAGCTTGGGCAGAGTTACATGACGACAGACCTCATAAGCGATATCCAGGCCCATTGCAACGAGGCGCTTGGCAATCGGTAGACGTACCGCACTCAAGCGGTATGTCTGTGACTGAACATTACGATATATTTCCTCCCGGAATGCCTTTAACATCACGAAAGAGTAGTTCTTCCACGGATTCATCATCGTGCCTGTCAATTCATAGTCGATCAACGACAAGTTCATCAGAAAAGGGCTCGGATATCAGCGGAGCTGGAGTCAGTTTTATTCAAATGTCCAGAAATCTTATTTATTAGTGATATATATTTTTGCAGGATGCCATCCGCTTACATACAAATTTATATTCTATGTGGAGTGGAAACGAACACTTGCCTTTCATAAGACTGCCAGAGTCCCAAGAACCGCAGGACGATAGTGATACCGAAGACACACCAACGGACCATATGGGTAAGTCGTTATTTCCCAAGCCTACTTAATCCATTTTTGACGCGTTGCGACTTTACATATGCTTATATTTGCATTTTACGACAATCGTGTTTATCGATGTTTACATTTACGTATAACATACTCGTCTGTTGGGTCCAAACATATTCTACATGTCAATTTGGTGTTAGCACTTAATGCGTAGTCATTCATAAACGTAGAATATCAAGAAACTCACGTTAAATGTATACGTCTACACATAAACGGTCATTCCATTTGCGGGTTAACGAAGCACATCTTTATTTCATACTTGTAATCATTGGAAGCGCATAATATCGTATCAGATGTGCAAATAAATCGTAATATTGTCTATCTAGTCATATACCCAGTAGTCGTAAGCGTAAGTAAAGTCATTGACTTTGAAAGTCATTATTTATAAATGTTTAATGCATATTACATCTTAGAATTAGTTTACGGCTGAATAATTCTAAATTGTATGTAAGCTGACAAATTAATTAGCGTAAGCACACAACTCGAACTGATTCTTCTGAACTGAACATTTTGTGGGAATAAAACGAAAACTCGTGCAATCGTATTTAAATTTTTATTCCTAATACTGTCCAGTTGATTTCCCTAACTTTACGTATATTATTACTATGTAAAAAAGCTTAATAAATATTCAAGTCAAGTTCTCGCAAGTTGCAATAGCTATTATAAAAAATATAATAAAGCGTTTTAAATTTTATACAAATTTACCTCCTTGCTGCCTTGACGCTGCGCTGTGTATTTGCGATACATGATTTACAACTATTCTACCACGTTTATACATTTAAATTACAATTGCGCATCACATCAAATCATTCGTCGACTGCACGCACTAAGTCAACGAAGAGATATTTAGCAAACCACGAGAATTACCTCCGACTTTTTACAACGCTGAAATATTATTTCGCCTGTAACGAAATAATAACAAGCCCTATTTTTAGGTAGTTTGTCAAATTCGGAAAATAGTTAACAGTTTGAGTTAGATATCTGTTAGAGATCTTCGTACTCATCCGAACCATATTCAAGTTGATCTTCATCCTCAAACTCATCTTCCAATGAATTACTCCCTTCGTTGTTATTCGAACAATATTTACATCTAGAAGTGCAAGTGATGTAGTAGAGTCCAATTATATTCAATTGCGCAGTACTTACTTGCTTTGATTAATGCCATAATTTATGCAGTAATTCCCAATGCATTCGCAACAACCATCGTGGAACCATCGCATGCTGGATGCGCCCATCGATTGACAATAGCTTTTGCATTTTTCCCAGCTCATGCACTTCGATACGAATGCCACTGTGCAATTATACGTTGTGATGTTGGGCTTGAGATTAACTACTTCTTGTTCAGCGCTCTCTGGAATCGGAAACGCACTTGGGTAACTTGAAACTTCCCTCATTAAGTTATTTCTTACGCATTTGATATTTGATGTCATTCTTTGGCGCATATGCAAGGGATAAGTCAATGGCATATGTGTAATGCGACCAACGTCCTTCGGCATCTTCGCTTGAAGTAAGTGCTTGGAAAAGTTCTGGTACATTTCGAGGTAAATCTTCAACGTGTGATTGCTGACTTAGCGCTCCTTCCGTATCATTAGGCTGGGGACACATTCCTGCAAAAATGGCGATTGTAATTTAATTACATCTTTAAGCTTGAAAAACCTACCAACACACGAGCAACATTCTCCATAAAGGAAACTTAGGCATATTGAGCACTCTTTGCAGCAACTGCAATCCTTCGTGAAGTCACATTTACAAGACTGTGTTAACAAGCACTTGCTGACAATGGAGCCACAAACAGCTTCATTGCAACTGTATGCGTGCTGAAGACTAATGAGAAATACTCCGAAAACAATTCCGCCGAGCACCAGCCACCGCATTGTTAGGCCGTTCTAAGCTGTAAGCTGCCTTCGTGTGACAGTATTCTGGAATATAAACAAACATAATTAGCGTAAACATTTGGCTAAGTTTACGCGCAGAGCTTCGTTGTATGCGCGATTTTGTATAAACAAAACATAATCGAACGAGCAGATTTATTTAGAAGCAAGCGCACAAAACTTCTGTATTCTCCAATATGTGTGAATACTTGGCGTATGTGCACACAAACGACTTAAGTACGTTCGGCGCGTAAGAGCCTCAGGCGATTTTAAACGCTACACGTCCCTGAGCGACACATCAAATTTAAGCGAAAATCACTAAACGCAGGAATTGGAAAGCTCCTTACAGACTCCTTAACGAAAAACGCAAAATTCTACACCAAAACGCGACGCGCAACTCACCTGTATTGTTTTTGCCACCCGCGAACAATAGGCACCTGCGCAAAGTGCACTTAGAGACCACCGAAGTAAAATATTTGAGAAAATTTCGCTGCAGCATGTAGCATCGTGCTGCAGGAGACTTTATAAACTCGTTTTACTACTAGTTGCTTAGCGCTCTGCCCAGCTTCTTTCTCCCACTTCGAAACTAAGCAGCACACAGCCGTCTCGCGAACGTATAGCCGCCAAGCCAAGCAACTACTTTTCAACTTATCTCACGACCTTTCACGAGAAACACGCAATTTGTTGATAAAATACTAACGACGCGAGATCGCAGACCGATGGGCACTCCGTGCTAATTCTAACTTCGTTGCGCAGTTGGTGTTTAGTTATTCCGGCAAGAGCGTACTTACCGAACACTAAATGATGAGTGAGCGCCGACTAGCGCGAGAATGAACCAGCGGGCACCTTTCAATATCGGAAACCCTCCAGAAGTAATAGAGTTATTATGGTAGTCAAGTGGCCAGCAGGTATAAACAAGCGTGACTTAATGCACCGGCTAGTTGTTTGTTTCTACCTGTGCCCATTGGTCGGCCAGTAAAGTACTTCTGTGAAATGCAAGGAATGCGTCTGAATGGCCACCTACGAAGCGCCACTTTTTGTTTTCTTGTTGGATTTATATTCGACCGGAACAGCCATAGAGTGTATGAGAACATTAAAAAATATGACTCACAAGTAACTGGAAACTTACTAAAGTAGCTGTGATGTTACCATACTACAATACATAATGAACTGGGAAATTTGTTATTGCAAGTGCAATGAAAATTGCGCATTTAAAGTTCATGGTCGATTCTTCCTAAAATTTTGCATGCCTGTTAATACAAATAAACAATTTTGTTCCATGAAGCGGCTTGGCGTAGTTGGCTACACTTTGTTTATTTCTTTTGAGGTTCTCACTGCGCTGATATCAACATAATTCATCTTTGAACTTAACTTCCACCACAGACACGTGTGTACTGTGGGTGACAATTACTACGAGCAGCAGTCTCGTCATATGCCTTAATTAACGTGAATAAATGAAGCGATACAAGAAACTCGCACATGCGGTCTTTATATAAATATTTGTTTTAATTCAGTTAAAAAATGAATCATCCTATTAAATTTAACTACTCTTTAACTTTCAGTAGCCACTGCTTCAAGCAGACGTATTAGTAACGTTCGGTGTCTTGGAGCCTTCGCCGGTATCTTCTGTCTCTAATAATTTCTCGAATTCTGCTGGTTCAATTAGCCGCTTTTTGCCGTGTGGCGGAGGCCCCAATAGCTTCTCCACGTCATCGTAATTCAGCGTTTCCTTTTTCAATAAGGTCTCCGCAAGCTAAAATTAAGTACCATAATTAGTACCCTACTTCTTGTTCAGTTCTTTTCTTGTTTCATTTGATATACTCACCAATTCAAGATCCTTTTTGTGCAGTTGTAGCACTTCTTCTGTCTTTTTGTACGCGGCCACAACCAGGTTTCTAGCTTCTTGGTCAATTAACGCGGCTAGTTGTTTGCTGTACGGTCGACTGCCGCGTTCTTTTATCTCCTCTTCGGGAAAGCAGACCAGGCCGACATGTTCATTCATGCCAAACTCTTTTACTTGGGCATAGGCCATTTTTGTTACTTTTTCCAAGTCATTCTGCGCGCCGGTCGTAATTTTATTAAATGTTAACGACTCAGCAACACGACCTCCCAGCGTCATACACATGCGCTCAAAAAGTTCCTCCTTCGAGTATAGTTTTTGATCTCTGGGGATATACTGCGCAAATCCCAGTGCTAAATTTGTTCGAGGAACAATTGTAACTTTAAGTAAGGCATCGGTGTGTTTGAGCATCCATCCAACTAAAGCATGCCCAGATTCATGATAAGCTACTATACGTTTATCCTGCGGGGACATTGCGTGGTTACGTTTTTCAGTTCCGCCAACTAACCGCTCAACAGCGTATTCTAAGTCAACTCCTGTTACTTGTGTCTTTTTCATCCTAGCAGCATGTAAAGCGGCCTCATTACAAACATTTGCAATATCAGCACCGCTAAATCCTGGCGTCAAATATGCTAAATTCTTTGAGTAACGTGTAGGTGAATGTTCTAACGAAATGCCTTTCAGATGCGCTTCGAAAATTTGTTTCCGTTCTTCCAGGTTCGGCAAATCAATTAGTATGTGTCGATCAAACCTTCCAGGACGTAATAATGCACGGTCTAGAATATCTGCTCTGTTCGTAGATGCTAACATTATAATATTTTCTTTGCTAATCATTCCGTCCATTTCAACTAATAATTGGTTCAATGTTTGTTCACTTTCGCCCGTCGCACCTGTTGGCAAACCAGCCTCACCGCTTCGTTTCCTTCCCACTGCATCAATTTCGTCAATGTAAATTATACATGGGGCACGTTTACGTGCTTCTTTGAATAAATCTCGTACACGTGCAGCCCCCAAACCGCCAATCATCTCGATGAATTCCGAGCCAGCCATTGATAAGAATGGAACATTAGCCTCCGTTGCAACTGCTTTTGCTAACAGGGTTTTTCCGCATCCTGGCGGTCCTAGCAATAGCGCTCCTCTGGGAACTTTAGCACCAAGAGCTTTGTAATGTTCAGGTCTTTTAAGATAATCGACGAATTCAATAACTTCTTGCTTAGCTTCATTCAAACCCGCAACATCACTAAACTTTACCCCCTTTCCAGGTCCAGTTAGAGGGTCTATCAATGTGAATTTAGCTCTACCCATTTGTGTCTGAAATTGTTATAAGGGAATGAATTTACATTTTCTAGTTTTAATTTATTGCTTACAAATGAATCCATGCTCAGAGGTGGACGAATACTTCGGCTTCTTGCAAGCATTGATACAATAATTCCGACTAGAAGTAATGATATCAAAAGTTTTCCTGCAGTGTCTCCACCGCGTTCAAATGTGACTGGAATTCCATCGCGAATGCCCAATCGTCGTTCTGCTTCCCTCAGTTTATCTTCAAACTTATGTATATCTACCACATTCATATGATAAGTTCGGTGTTCCACCTGTAAATGAATCATTTTTAAATTGTTGTTTGTCCTTACAGCTTAATACATACTTTCTTCCCTTTAACAATAGCGCCATCGTGAAGAATGATTGTAACAATTTCAACATCTGGCCGCACTATAATCTCTTCCACTTCACCTTTAGCCAACATTTGATATAAAAATTCGTTCCAGGAAACGTATCTAACAACCTGCAAGTTTATTAATTACTTTATAACTGAAATTTAAGTGGTTCAAAGATCTTACTTCTGGTTGATTACTACTTGGAAATAACAAAGATATGATTGCAATAATCATGTAAGCTGAAAGCATCCATAGAAAAGCCTTGGCCAATATTGATGATATCTTATTATCCTCATCGTCGTCCTTCTTTGGCTTTTTTGGGTCATTTGGTTGTGGGGGTGGAGGTGGATAATGGTTTGACTTAGATGTTGTATGAAAACTCCTATTTCCTAGGTATTTAGGCAATTGGCTAATGTCATCTAGTCCTGACCTCTTTATAAGAGCACATACTGATGAGTATTCTTTCAACAATCTTTTTGATGCCTAAAACAAAAATTTCATAATATTTTGTAATTTGTTAACATGTGTCAACTTACATAATTACTCAAGATGGATGCATGATTTAAAACGCAATGTGTATATTCTGTTCTTAAGGGCTGAAAAGTGCTTCGATTAATTTGGACCTGCCTTAATAATCTGTGAGGAAGTTGAAATGAAGTAGTCAATTGACGATACATGGTTGCACAAATTAGGTTATTAACTTCAGCATATTACTGATGGTTATGAAAAACAAATGAAATTTATTAAACTACTTCTGAATTGAAAGACGAAAATTCTTACACTAAATGATGTTTTTATTTTGTAATAACATTTATGAATTTTAAGGTTAGACAATAAGAAATTATTAAGAATAAGCAGATATTATTCAAACTTTATATTCAGTTGCGCCCTCATTGGTGTGTGTTCTTGCATTTAACTATACGAAAATACATAGTAAAATTTGTTTCTACTAGAGGGCGCATTGCTTTACAAATAGTTATTTTTCTTATCAAAACTTTATTTTTGTGTAAAACATTTTATAGTGCAACATAGTTCATGTCCACATGTCACTAATTTTTATATTTTGTTACAACGCGGTTAGTGCAGTGATTGTTATATAGTTAATAATGGCTTAAGTGGGATATTTGTATATCAATTAAGGTAAGTCTTAAAAAGTATTTACTTACTGTGTTTCATATTAACTACAATCTAACGTAGAGCCATGTGCTAAGCACATGGTACTTGAGAAAAACTTAGTTAAAATGTTTATGAATCGAGGTGGTTGTTGAATATTCTAAATGCATAATCGACTTAGTGCTATAAGCACAATGGCCCAATAAGGCAAATGCATTGGCATTGTAATATTGGTGCACGTAGAAACCATTGAGTACTCTACTCCGTCCAACTCGATCGTACGTGAATACGGACATAATACAATCGAGCTCATTCGAAGGGGCGCTACAATAATATTTACGCAGGCTGCGGCCGCCGCGTGAAGTGGACGAAGTGGAAATGGGGGGCCCCAGGCACAGCCCTACCGGTTTGTTCGCACTACATTTCCATTGGCCACGACGCCATGTTGGCCCATTACTTCTTGCTCGTCAGTTTTGACATTCTCTCAGGCCTGCCAGCCGCCCAACAAAGTCCTCTACAACAATAAAAATGTTTCAATTATTATTCCCAGTGCGCACACTATAGTTCACCTACAGGGTGTCTCTATCCACGTAGCCTAGCACAGTCCACATTGTTTATCTTGAGCAATGTGTTACCAACTGATATGACCCTGTAGATACCACATACGCAATTTGCGTGCATTCCATTCCATTAACTCGCCTCCATCGGTTACCATCAGCTTGAATGTTGCTCTTGGCCCTCGTGAAGTGTTATTCCATCGCACATGGCCATAAATTGCCTGCTCTCGATGGTCATCATCATCATCATCCTCTCCTTCATCTCACCACGTATGTATGCAGCACAACAAACACGTTGGTTGTAATGCCATATTGTTGCAAACACAGTGTGGAAAAAATCAAATTCAATTTTGCCTCTCTGGAATTCCAGAGGCAAGCCATTTGTCAAATTGCAACGAGGGAAACAAATATTTGTGAAGGATACAAATGGGTCCCAAGACCAATATACACACTTGCTTACATACACACTAGCGTAAACGCACGTTTGCGTTTACGTTGCGTTTTTAAGTCTTGATACATTGCATACCTACTTATTATTTATTTGTAATCGCGCCCAAATAAAACAACCACTAAGCCAAGCCACTTTTAAAATAACACCTCATTAGATATAAACAATGCGCCATTATATTGTGGTAGGGTCATGACAGATTGTGTATTTTTACAACTAATAGTAGAAACAAACTAGGAAAAACTATTCATTCATTCGGTCTGAGGCTGGCTCTAAACAACGAAACGAGATCAAGACCTAGAGTAGATATTTACATTGATTGTGTTGGTGTTTCATTAGACTATACAAGATACAAGTTGGCGTAGGTCTTTGCCTTCGAGTGGTATTTGATCATTTGCATTTTTTCAGCTTGCAGCTAAAGTTTTTCAAGTTTACATAAATAAACTCAAGTCCAACTGGAATATAAACGTTTTGTCTTTCATTTCACTGACATTTCGAACTACATTAACGATTATAACGAGCCTATTAAAAGAATTTAATGAGCAATTTATCAAGCAATTGTAATAAAATAAAATAATGACGTTTATGGAAAAGTGTGAAAAACTCCAAGATAAGACTGAAGTTTAAGTTCTTAAACTGACTTTTATTGACTATAATTTTGACAAACTCTTATGGAAAAATGTTCAATGTTTCAAGATTTCCAAGATTTAGGTTTTGCTTCAGTTCTTAAAGTGACTTTTATTGCCAATAAGTTTCACTAATAACTTAATTTTTCTCTAGTAGTCTATCAAGTTTTATCAAATATTTCACACTTTCTGATAAAAATCACATAAACAAGGGAGAGAATAATGTAAACAACTATGGCCCAACATGATTTCGTAATTTGTTAGCGCATAACTCACAACGGTAGTAAAATATGACCGAAGCCAGTTAGTCACATGCAGCGCAGTGCAGTTCAGTTCAGTTCAGTGTGAGAACACTTGAGAGATTTTTCAGATGAAGACTGTTTAGATTTGTGCATGTCAACACTCGATAAGAGGAAGTGACTTATTTTACGCACCGACGCGACGCGACGCGATGCAGCTCAACATATGTTTACGTATTCTTGCCTTGCCTTGCTTGCGCTCACACGCGCTTCAGTTTCGATCAAATCACTTTAACGACACAATTTGCCAATGCAAACTACGTACATAACTCACTCACTCACTCACTCACCGGTCCAGACTTATAGATCAGATCAGTGTGAGGTTATCTTAATTATTCTGCTTAAGTGCAATATCGTATTACGTTTATAATTATGTCTCATATTACTTACTTCTCATTAACGAGAAAAAATAGAGAAGTAACTGTGATAGAAGAAAGTATTAACAATAATAATTCTGGATGGACGGGGAACAAGGAGTAAATATTTATACAGTTATGACATTTTCAAGTGTTCGGCTTAATCCCGTTTCTTGATTCATTACATTCCCGGCTATTTTAAGGGCGCTCCATTGCTTATCTCACTCAATGCTTTGCGTCGGCGTTATTATTGCGGTCGGTGTTCTGTACTTTGGTGTGGTTTTTCTTTTTCCGGACTTATTTCGCGCTGCATTGCTGGATCTGGATGGGAAGAAAGAATAATGCGTTGGAAGTAAATTGACACTGTCGGTCATATCCTATCCCTTCGGCATGTACGTGCGCTGGCGTTGTCGCTGTCGAATGAGTGCCCGAGAATAAAATAGTACTGAGAGTAGCGACTTTGTTCGTGTGGAATGGATTTATCCTTCCACCCGAGAGTTGGATGTTTATTCAGCCGCGTTGAGCTCTTTTCTCTTCTCATCTCTTCTCTTCTGCGTGTTGGCGTTGAGCGCAGTTGAAGGAGAATCTATGTATGTATGTCACATTACCAGAGCGAAATTATTGCGGTTTTTCGGTAAAATTCCAATCATTTTTGGTTAGTTTAAAATTAGTACCTATGTGGATACCTAACACATATAGTAGGTACGGTTCTGATATTTTATAATAATAATGCATGAATTCCAATGGCGATCAAATATTTGCCCAAGGGGATTTTTCACACTTGAGGTGGAAGTTAAAAGTACAGGTGGGCCACTCGAGCACGTCCTTCGCCGGACGAGCGAACGTTTGAGAAGGACTTGTTATCTTAGGCTAGTTATTTCAAGGAGTTTACCTCAAATGCATTATGTTGCTGCCTGGCTGGCTGGCTGGTAGTTCGTCGTCGTCTTACAATTATAACAATTCGAGTTGTTTACTTTAATTTCTCTTCATTGACCAAAATCGAGCGGACGCGCATTGTTCATTCAAGAAACGAACCAACGAACAAACGGCGTGACGGGTGCGCTGCATAAACAACGAATAACGTGAAATTCACTCACATTTTACTTCCATTGTGTGTGTGATGCTGTCAACACATCATCATCATCATCATCATACAAATACAGTTTCATTCTAATCACTAAAAAGAACTTTAAGCCAAGCTTACAATTAATCTACCTAAAAGCTGCAATAAGAAGAGCAAGCGAAGAAATTAAATCTCTTTGCTCTGCTCCATGCTGAGTGTAAGACAAGAAGCCTGCCTGACTGGAGCAGATGAACCATGTCAACGTCAATCAGTTTTTGGACCTCCTTGGATAACGTTAACGTTAACAGGCGCAAATGAGTAATTTGAGCAAGCATTCGTTTTGCAAGAATAACATGGCCGAATGGGATATTGTTTCAGTTTTCAGCGTTGGAAAGTCAACGTGTGACATGCAATTTTCCTGCTCATTGATAATATCTAAGCGTCGTGTTCTTTGTCTATGAATACTGCGGTCGCAGTTGTACAGCTGGCCGCGAGCACTCTGCTTATAACGATTCTAAATTTACTATTTATTTATTTTACTATAAATATATTTATTCAATAAACATATTTGTGTTGCGCTTGATGCATTTATTGACATTCATCTCTTCGCGGACACGAAAAACGTTATGAATGAATGCATGCGGCTGATTATATTTCGATGTGTATTTAATTACATTATCACATCGGGCATCAATTTTAATTTGGGTCTCAGTGCCGAGCACATTGCAATTGCAATTGCATTTGCTGTTTTAATGATATTTGCAAACATGCGCAAAATTCTTGTTTGATTACACATATCGATATGTTTTACATTACGCTTAATCACAAATGTGAAACGTGTGAAAATTGCTTGTTTAATCAATTCTGATTAATGTAAATAATTATTGTTTGTTCTATTTCATAGTAATTTTGGTTGCATTCCATTTGCACTTTTCAGCAACAAACGATTGGAATTTTGCGGAAATCGTACCTAGATATGTCCTTTGAATAAATAAGAATGAATATAAATTGAATTTCTATTTTAACAATAAGTAAATGATTTGAATGTTAAAAAGCAATGTGACGAATGCAAATTAAATCGGCTGTGGAGAAGCCATCCGAAGAGGATCCCAGACATCGGGGCCTGAATTAAGAGGTTTTATCTGGGCAGATCGAATAGCGGGCCGGCATGGATGGTTAATTCCCGAAGCTCTAAATAAACACCATCCCCCTCTTGGATAAACACCGAACGCTAATGCCACTCACTCCTCAACTACTGCGTATTTGCAATGCATTGAGAAGTCGGCTGAGTCAGTTTCGTCAGTCCTTCTACTTCTGCTTCTGTGATATAGAAATTACAATTAGCACGGAGCTACTCGCGAAGCCTGTCTAAATTTCACACGACTGACTAATGCATTCGCATAATTTCTCGAAACCCATGGTGGAAATTCAATTCCAAGTGAATAACTTTCAGCGCGAATAATAATCACTTACTAGGTATTCTATCCTATTCTGTTCCAGGTAATGTTTGCGTCTGATTCGCGTGAATGGCATGGATGTGATGATTTGCCTAATAGAATGCTTTATTTCATCGGCCCGGATGGATAAGATAAATACGCTTCTGCACTGCGCAAGAAAGAGGATTAGCTTCTGGCTTTTGCCGTTTTAGATACATATACCTATAGGCAGCTGATTGATATTCGGCGAGGATCAGGAAAATCAATCATGCGCGAATTTACGTAAAGCCGACATGTAACAAACGCCCGCATAATCATCAACCCTTTTATTTCCATTCCATGGAAATGGAATGAACTGTCTTGTCTGGCTATTAATAATAATTGCAAGTTTCATTATCTTTGAAAAATGTTTGTATTAGCAAGCAAGCAGGGTATTAATCGATGATATAAACATAACAAACCATGTTGATCTACATAAGTTTATACGCTTGCGCTTGTGCTTGGGTTTAGGTTTACATTTGTGTTTGGATGACAAGAGTCAGTGAGTGAGTGAGTGAACGGGCGTTGCAAGCTATTAATTTATTAAAAGAACACAATGTGACAAGAGGGAAATTTGTCGAGGATGGCGCACTGCTGGTGCATGTGTGATCCATCAAGCCGTCACCGGCTGAGACGCAGCGAGCACTCCAGAGGCGTCGCAACGCGTCGCTTCACGATGTACGATGGATGTATTTATGGCGACACGTGTACTTATTTAGCCACCACAAATCAGCCGACTTCATTAGCCGAGCATTAAATGATCATTCGCTTTATTCGTCAAGCAATTCATCCGCCGTTAAACTCTCACGACCGCACTGAAACCTTTAAGACGGGCGCGCCCGAGACGCAACGCAATGACAGCTTGGAATTTATTGACAGTTTTCTTAATTCATGTTTAATTAATTCTTACGCAATGAATGACTCTTCACGATTAGTTTGCTTAGTTTTAAAAATAGTAGGTACCTATCAGTGCTTCCCTAAATTAGAACGAAATTTCCTTGGGTTGGGCGACTGTAATAACAGACTCATTTTCTAATCCCTTAAATCCATCTATCGGCGGCTGCTCGTTGAGGTCTTAGGAGATGGATGTAGATCACCATTAATCACATACGGATATGATATTAAGTCAACATTACTTAACAGAACACACATCACTGTTAAGCACGTTGGATCTCCGTTGATTTTTTGTTATCTTGTTAATGGACAATGCAAAGGCTTGGAGTTTTCCAGTGCTAAGTCTAATGCACATTTTACTCACCTTACTTACTCTGCAGACAGTCAGAAAGACGTGAGGCAAGCCAAGTAACTTCTTAATCCGTTAATGCCATTGAAATAGTTGTACCTTGTGGGAAATCTTGGAGAATCTTCTGCTTGCGCTTGCGCCGTCTTTAACTTCGTAAGCTACTTACGCCATGTACTCTGTCACCATTGCGATTTGTCACGGACGGACAACACGTGCTTGAGACCGGAAAATCCACCAAAAACCAATTCCACTTCCGGAATGAAGTTGCGGTGCTGTGCGTTGCGTTGGGTGTCAGCGCGAAACTAGAGAAACTTTGGCACGTTTAACTGAAATTGTTATCTCTGGTTCGTTCCTAGCAGGCGCCGCAGGCCGCCAAGGCATACACACATGTACCAGATACTTTGTAGGTATATGTTTTAGTAGGTATCTCACCCACCTTGCTAGAAAAATAAACGCTTGCAAGCGAGCATGCATATACCTACGTACGTAAGTATAATCTGAGATGGGGGTTGAAATGGAAATTTTACATTTCCCCCTGTTGACATTGTTAAATTTGCGCGTATGGCTGCGTGTGTCTGTCTTATTAGAGCGCAATCTAATTGCACGCGAGAAAGAGAAGAGGCATGCTCGGCGTACAGGGAGAACGAGTTACAAGAATGCGTCTGGTAAAAAACTAGCTGTGAGCTGTGGGCCCGAGTATATCTGCCTCGATGGGAGGCGCTTCGGCGTCCCCGACGCGCTTTTCCGCGTGCGGAACAAAGAGTTTTCCACGATGGTCGGAAAATTGATCGAGCGTACGCTGGCGCGATTGGCAGCCGGCGAATGCGAGGGCGTCGGTGCGCAGTGGGCCCGTGCGCGCCTGCTCCTCACCGAGAGGTCCTCTTAATTCGACGGCTCGTGCATCCATCTGTTTTCACTAGTAACATTGTGTCCCGGCAAGAAGCAACATAGTCTGTTTTTACTTAATCTCTGTGTAAACTGCCCCATGTTGTGTATCATAATATTAAGTGAACTAAACTTGTTTTCGGAAGATTGATTGGAGTGAAAACAGAAAACGCCAGCGCGGCTCCTGCTTCTGCTTCAGCTTGGCGAAACCAACGAACTAATCTACACTCGCGACGACGTTGTGTGTTTGCGTTTAGTTTAGAAAATTTGCGACACTTCGTCTCGTCTGCTGTTTGTTGTTTATTATCGTTGCACCGGCTCGGCTCGTCTCGTCTCGGCGGTTGTGTATCCAATTTATCAACAACAAGTGGTCCCCCAACAACTACAATGCACACCATCTTCGGGGAACACCAGAATGCCTATTACAGGCATGCAGCTTCCGGAGGATACACCGCTGCAGTGTCGGCCACTGCAAACCCCTATAGTTACGAGCAATACTCCAGGTATGGGTACGCTGCTTGGCCACACCAACAGCACCAGCTCTCGGCCGCCAAGGATATGGTGAAACCGCCGTACAGTTACATTGCCCTCATTGCCATGGCGATACAGAACGCTGCTGATAAGAAGATCACTCTGAACGGCATTTACCAGTTCATTATGGACCGCTTTCCATACTACAGGGAGAACAAGCAGGGATGGCAGAACTCCATCCGGCATAACCTCAGTCTCAACGAGTGTTTCGTCAAGGTGCCACGTGACGACAAGAAACCAGGCAAGGGCAGCTACTGGACGCTGGACCCTGATAGCTACAACATGTTCGACAACGGGTCGTATCTCCGGCGGCGGCGGCGTTTTAAGAAGAAGGACGCCATCAGGGAGAAGGAGGAGGCCATGAAGCGACAAGTGGAGTCCTTGGTGAAGCGCGATGATAAGCTGCATGAGGACAAGGGCAAGATTGATCTGAAGCTGAAACGCGAACCGGCCGACTTGAACCAGTGCATGAACAAGTATCACGATAGCAAGTCGGTGATTGTGCATCACCAGGAGCATGTCATCAGCGATGTCACCGCCTCGCTGCAGGCCATGGACTCTGCAGCCGCCTTCAGCGTTGACAGTCTGATGACCTCAAGGGAGCAATCGCACCACGGCAACTACCCTTCGCCACGTTTGCATTCCTCCGGCGGCATGTACTCGTACTGCCCCAGTGCCGCTTCCCAGCAGTACGTCACCGACGAGAATACCCCGAGGTACAGTCCCTGGTACAGCCCGGAAACGTCGCCCGAGTCGGCGACGAATGCGTCCGGATACAGAGATATCATCTTCGACTCCACGGCCCCGGCCAGCTGCCAGCTATCCAGCTTCAGACACAGCGGGGTACCACCCAGTCCCCCGAACTACAGACCTCCGGCTTCCAGCTACTATCAGCAGGACTGTGTCGGGCAGAAGTACTGAGGGTTATTCCTAGTGTAATGCGTGTAAATACCGTAAGACTGACAATGAGATGTGCAACAAACATCCCTATCGTGAAGGACGTTTAGTAGGCTTATTCGTTTCTTTTTTGTGATAATATTCTTACCTTTAACCAAGGTGAAAGCTGGTATATGTGAACTTTTCTCAGTAGATTTATGTATGATGTATGTACATTATTTCGTGTAAGATTGTTGATTAACACTATGTGTCATGTAAATAGAATGAGATTTTGATTGATTTTATTGAAGATAAGTCACAAATGTTTAGGTTCCTCGATGAATATAAGTACTTATAGGTATATAATTGGCGTTTTTCATGCACACACACTATAGTACATACATAATATTGTCATTATAGAATGATACAGAAAATGTGTAGTGTGTAGAGACAGAAATGCATTTATACCCAAGTCAAATCAAGCCAAACCACATCAAATCGAACCAACCATAAGACAAATCCACACTTTTCACCTGATACTGTATACCTACATGTTATTATATGATACCTACAACATGCCATTAGTACGTATAGATGTGAACCTGTTGGGAAACCGATGGAATGGTTGTTTTCCCAGTGATTCTGTGTGAACACATTACATTCGTGGTATATTTGGATGATGGATGTCACCCACCACCACACTTTATTAGATGTAATATTGTCGAATTATGAATGTACAATGTAAGCGCACGTGTACCATATTCATTTCCAAAATATATGATATGATAAAGATTACAAGCATCAAATGAGAGGTGTTCTTTGATTTTTATCCTCTTAAGGATACCTACTTAACAGTTGTATTTTACAATTTAAATTTCATTTGATTTCAGATGTGACTCTGAAGGAAGACTTTTCCACAAGATTTAGCGAAAAGGTAAGAAATTAAACTACATATTCATTTTTAAATTTGTTGACGCGTGTTACAATCAAATCAAACTTCAACTTAAACGTTTCCTATCAAGAATTATTGTTATGATATCACCTTGTGATGGTATATCTTCCACGTAGGTACATCTTTCGCTTTAATTAGCGCGATATTATTGTTAAATTATCATAATTTGTTTTTGCATGTCGAAATCAGTGAAGAAACATATTAGAAGCGCCAGTTTAAGGTTTTAAGAAACAATAATATTGTGTTACGTATAATATGCATTGTATTATTAGAATACACGGCTACGTAGCGGCGGCGGCGGTAAGAAAGATCACTAATGTTTTATCAGCGAAGGAAGGAAGAATCGCGATCTTGCGACGGCCAGCGGCATGGCTGTAGGCACAGGCTTTGCTTCTACGGATGGGATTTCCTCGCGAAGTGGAAAGCGTACCGTACCGTCTCTCGATTCCTCGCTCTTCCTGCGTCTATCTAATTACAATTTCAAATTTACCCAGGCAGCGCGTCATTACGTATTCTTCTCCTGCGCTCGCCCGTCTCTAGGTGAATCTTTAGTCTTGAGACGCATAATTTAAAGTCTTTACAGAATACTTGCTTGCTCTCGTTGTACATCGGTATCCAGAAAAAAATCATAAAATTGATTATTGCAGTAATTGATTATCAATGCGTATTTTATTGTAACCAATGCTTGTGTAAATATTTAGCCGCATACATACATACTTTTAATGCCTGGGATCATCATCATCATGATGATGATGATGCATCGTGTGTGGTTTGACACACTTACAGTTAATCATAAACCAAGATTAACCTAAGTTTAGGTTATCTCACTGCAGGAAATAATGTATTGGAAATAGAGCAAGATAGGGGTAATAAAATGCCAAGTATTTGCATTTGCAACTGATAATTAAATGAAAACCTTGCAGTTTTATAACGGGGCATCGGGATGCGCGCATATCGCGTGATGTTGACGTCAATTATTGGGAAATTATTTTCTCTTCAATGTGTAGTGATGTGCGGTGGCGAGCAATACGAACGTGCACCGGAACTGAGTAAATATTTTCACGGTTAAATTGCGATTTTGTTTATGCAATAAATTAATGCAATTTTCACGATTTAAGTATCCTATGCTATGGGCTGGGCCGGGTCGGGTTGCTCGTCGGCTGCAACTTGCAGCATGCAGAAACATATTCCCAGACTGTTCTCTGATGTTTCTTCCTCGAGTGGTATACTCTCTGCGTTCGCCGCCAATGTTATAAAGATACAAACCAGAAACACAGTGTGATGTGTTTACGCAGACTGTGGTCACATCTCTTCGCACCCAGTTCAGTTGGTTGGGAATGATGATTCGGAGAAAAACGCGAGCCTTTTGGTCTAATTTTAAACGATGCCTTCGGCTTCTCCTTTGCCTTCGCTCTGGATGCAAATCCTGCTCTTTTATAACAACTTCTTCTTTTTTAGTTTAATGATTTCTTCATTTATTTCTTCAAATGTGTGAATGTAACAACCGCAAAACTCAACTCGATTACGTTTGATCTTTTATTTTTACACTGATTTGACCTTCAATATTAATACACTTCAAGTGTTTTTTGAATTACATATTGGCAGTTATGCGATTGCCACAATAATGGCTGATTTGTATTCGCACGCATAATGACAAATTCAGCGAGAGGTGATGGTGATGATGCTGTGTTGATGATGGGAGGCGCGACATTATTCTGGCGCTTTTGGGGAGCAAAGTTAATGCGGTGTGCATATTTGCAGAGCTCTTTAGTTAGGCCCAGTGTCAACAAAATAACAGGCGCACTGCCTGCGGCGGCGGGGGAGACAGCAAAAAGCAATTTAATAATTTGCGGCGCGTTGCCACCGCCCCTCGAGCACTTATTTTAATGAATTCGTCGCCTGCCTGCCTGCCTGCTCCTTCCATCATTTTGTTATTCATACTATCAACAAGCAAGCAAACAGGCAGCACATACCTACTCCGTATAAGTAAGTAAAAGTGCAGGTTATCACATAAGAATTGTCTTAAGCTGAGCCGAGTATAGAGGAGAGAGGTCGTGGCGCAGCGCGTTTGTTATGACAGCGAGTAAACCTCGAGATGGAGCTCTTAATTAATGGGTTTCTTTGTTTGGATTGAAAATAGCGGACGTATTGGCAGCCTGCAGCGGCGGGCGTTCGACCGAACAAGCACATCATCACATACCGTATCCTATCCCCAGCCAACATCCAGCAGCACCAGCAGCCAGCTTCCGGCACTTAATATCAATGCAATGTGACCACCTACGAGTATTTACATGTAGGTATGTGGTTCAGACCTTGAAAATGCATTCGTGGAAGCGCAAACTTTTGTTTTAAATATTTATTCTCAAAGTACAATTAGTAAAAGTGAAAAATTAAGTATTGAGACATCAAGAATGTTAAATGATATTTCAGTTCAAGTCAACTCAAGTCAAGTTAAGACGACTAATGATACAACCTGAACAGATAGTCTGAGAATTTCGTTAACTCATCCTCTTCCATGGGCATGGGCATTCATCAATCATAATTAATTGTATTGAATGTGGAAGCAGACAACATGTTGTTGACACACTTCATTTGATGAACAATTGAGAAATTACCTTTCACGCCCGATTAAAAATGATAACAAGCCTATGTTCGCATCATCTATGTTTGTAAACATAGGCGAGAGGCTGACTGCTGACGGTGTTTGTTAGTTCGAATGGAAATTGTTTTCCTTCCTTCGGCTGCGCACCGGGAAATCCTTGATAAAATGGCTGGCCCACGTGGGGACCAAATTCAATTCCGACTGGAATCCGACTGTCGCTGTCGGTACTTATACCTATGTGTGTATGGCTGGCTGATTCTCTGGAGTGGAGAAGGAAGCATCACAGCAGAGTACAATTGAATTGGAGTTGCCGTGGAAACAGAAATCGTCTATCTTCGTGTACGGCTTTCTTCACTCATCGCGCGTTTGCCATGGGAATAAACGAGTGCGCATCTGAAGCAGGCACAGTCGCATGTAGGAATCTACCAAGTGTTGCAGTATTTCAAAGTCTGATTTATTATAAGTCTAGTAAGTTGTATACGTAAGAAAGTATAAACGAAAGGATCTGGAATTTCCACGCACGAAATAGTAAAAAGTGCGAACGACGAGTGACGATTCTCTGACGTTAGTTAATTGAATTTTATCATAGCCGATTGATCGATCAATTTGCGTGCATAATTTATTAACTTTTTCGCTGAGATTTTCTTTGTGCGCTCAGGGTTTGGCTTTTTGTTGACAACAACTTCTTACAGTGTTGTTATTCTTGGTTGTTTTTGCGACCGGCATGTCGGGTGGGTTGCATGCAATGAAAATGAATAAATCCTTCAAAGAAAATCTCTCTCGCTGGGGGCCCCGCCGAAGAAAGACGACGGGTTGTCTGGAAATTGCAGGAGCGATCCGCAGATTGCCTCCAGGCATGTACATATATATTCTGGGAGGCGGCTGAAGTGAGGGCGAATCACATGGATAGTATCACTGTAACGAAAAGGATCTGTGCGTGGGTTGGGTTCGCATTCGCGTTCGCAGCTCAGTTTTGCATTCGAACCGAACGAACCGAGCGGAATTGCATTCGTTGCGCGGTTCGCTATCATTCCGCCATCGATTCCTTGCTCCTTGCTATGGCAGAAGGAAGCAAGGCAGCAAGAAGCGTCTTTGCATATGCATACATTTTCCGTTCGACTGAGTTATTTCATGCCCGCTGCTGCCTGTAGCATTAAAATCCTGTAATGTTCAAGAATAATATTTCATTTTAGATTAGGAAGTTTTGATGATTTTTCATCATTGTTGATTCAATCATAAAAGCGATAATTTTCTGTTTAGATTCGCACCACAATATAATGATAATTTAATTTCGGAATCGGAGAGAAACGTCTTCATTTATAAATACGCAGACATTAGGAGATGATGAGAGTGGACTCTACGGTTACAAATATCTTTACGTTTAGTGTCAAGTCTAGACAGACAGCAAGCAAGCAAAGGCATGTACATCTATAACGTGCGCGAGATAAATGATGATTCGGATGCAAGTTGAGGTGTAAATGGAGGAGTTGCAGTATTAATAAAGGTATTCGAGACCGACGGGCGGGCAAAAAGCCAACACAAACAGACTGTCAAACAAACCTCAACTTGCGCTGATTCTACTCACTGTCCGGAAAGACAAGACGGGCCCAGACAACGATTTGTGCATTCTTGCACACACACATTGCTTCTTCAATGCAATATGGGTATATATTTGATTGTCCTTCGCATATTTAAATTTTTGGTTACGCAGGATATTGTGGATATTATATCATCGTTGAATTTCTTTTTTGGCACAAATCAACATTTGTTAGAAGCATTGCCTAACAAAAAATATTCAAAGTCCGTGCGTGCGTGTTCTGCTCTTTCAGTTTCAGCTTCAGCTTCCGTTCTCGATTCGATTCGCTTCGCTTCGGGCGTGTGTTTCAAGGGAACGCATTTCCGTATTCTGCGCGTTTTAAAGCAAACAAAATATATCGGTCAGCGGGAACCACTGTGAAAATATTATGATATCCGCCCGCCCCCATTTCCATCTTCCTTCGCATGTGCAGTTGATCTCCGGCGGGCCAAGGAGCCGAGCCTGCCGTTCAGTTGACAAGTCGTGCTTGTCTTCACGCAGTATATTTGCATTCATCACATTGTACATCCATATGTTTCCAATAGCAAAAAACTGATTTTCCATCATTCTATTTTTGGCATCTCTCAATAAAAAAATCACACTGCAAATACACATGTTCACTCACAATTGACATCTTTACTCTGACATCTAAACTCTATATCAATTTTTTAATAAAATCCTGCAAATTTGTTCATCATAAAAATGAATTTTTGCAAGTGAACTAAGCAACTGTTCACACATATTGTCCTATAGAAGGCACTAACTTTATTCTGTTCTATTCTAATATAAATACAAGTCTATTGAGTGAGTGACCATTGAGCATTGTATGAATTAATCCCCAAAACGTGTTTATTCAATTGGCCCTTTTGCACACTTACTGATAGTGCGGTGCAGGCTCTTTCTTGCCTATTCACATCTTATTATACACATCTCTCGCTTGCGTTGACAGGTTGTCCAGGCGAGTAGTTAAAGTTAAACTCCTTTTTATGGTTTGTTTACGTTCCTGTTTAC
This sequence comes from Aleochara bilineata, assembly GCA_003054995.1. Lineage (NCBI taxonomy): Eukaryota > Metazoa > Arthropoda > Insecta > Coleoptera > Staphylinidae > Aleochara > Aleochara bilineata. Next base: position 55,451 of record NBZA01022385.1, on the reverse strand, counting down.
TGGGGCGAGTGATGACGGCCTTTGTGCGCCTTTTTATGAGATTTGTGCGTGGCGAGCGTGCGTGGGTGGTCTGCCAAGAAAAGTAATCGCTTCAACTTGAATACATATAGGCATGTATCTACTCATTCAAAGGGCGCAACAATTAAATTTATTCTGAATGAGCTGCGAACAAGCAAAGAAATAAATTTAGGTCACTTGCTACCTGTTCTATTCTGTTTTGTTGCATTATGTAATTGTATTGCGGTTTAAATCGTAGCAATAGTAATAATAGAACAGGACAGGACAGGAGAGCAGAGAACCGAATATTATAGGTATGTGGTTAGTTGTTGGGAATGGAATGTTTAGATACGAGCACCTGTAAGACGCACGTCGCACTTCAGCAAGTAGTATAACAATATTTTCATTATCGTTGTAAGTGACTTGTACGTTGCATTTGCAATACGTAAACTAAACTTCTTCGTGGTGTGGATGTGGTGATATCTCAATGGCAAACATATACACGAGCGCGAGAAGAGAGACACCGAAGCAAGCAAGCCAATTCTGTATCATCTGACACTCTTTGTTTGTACTGTAAACACACAACGAGCCAGTTTAAACATGCTACATAAATATACTAGGTCAAAATAATTACTAAATTCTCGGTTAATCGCTTTAAATATTGGGATAGGTCCTTCGGAATTAACATTTGCCTGCGTCCTGCCTCCTGTCTCCTGCCACTGTTTGCATACCAAATTGCTCGCCGACAAATTGCCGCCCCGAAAACAAACATGGAACGCATGAATGCCTTGCATAATACACATAAGTACATATGTACATGTACCTATAAAATGCGTATGCGTATCTCTGGATCTGAATTTAACGAAATTACAATTCAATTCCAATGTTAACTTAAGCAAAGCAAAGCAAAGTCAGATCAAGTTCTTATTATTTTTACCCTTGCACTGAATCGAAGGAAATTCAGATTCAATATTCGCACATATGGTTCATCCTATCAGCGTGTGCACAGAATGCTGCATGCTTCTGTGTATTTATTTATTTATTATTACAAAATTGGCATATTTATTTTTCACCAGAGAATACAATACAAGTCTCAAAGCTCAAACTCAAGCGCAGTAATCAAATTCAAAACAAATATGATTTCATAAGTACATATCTCTGTGCAAATCGCCCTCTGGTGGTGGAGGTGGTTGTGGTCGAATCAAAGTATATGTATCGTTACCACAACAACCACAGCCCGAACCAAGCTTTTCTTTGTCTTTCGGTATCCTCTTTGAGTACATACTTTATTATGTATACAACAGCAACGCATGTGAACGAATTTGATCGAAAAGGTTGGAAGAGCAAAGCAGAGCAGAGCGGAGCAAGCGAAGGAAAGATGCACGCTTTTCATCGACTGCGTACGTGGCAGTAACTCAATCACATCAAAAGCATTCGTCCCCAGTGACGTATTTCCTCCAAGAACAATATTTACCGTTTAGCGCTCATAACTTATATGAAAATTCGTGCATTGATTTACACATAAATTTTCTTCATTTATCAATCAGATTTTATTCCGACCGATTTGGCGCAACAGGCGAGTACCGTTTGAAGTTTATTCAAAATATTTAGATGGAAAATACGGTTTATAACTATTTAGCGCGCCTCCTATGCTTGTGTAAATACCAGAAACTCATGCCACAGCAATTCTTAACTTCAAAACTCTTTCCAACGAACTCATTCGGTTCGTAATTACTTGAGATTGAGACATAATTACAAACGTTTTTTGTCGTCGTCTTGTGAAGTGAAGTGCTTTCTTTGTAAATTTATGAAAGAAATTCGGCTAACGACCGAACGTTGTTAATTTCATTAGTGATTCTGTCGCTCGTTAGGGAAAATAAAAGTGGTTATCCATTCATATTCATATGTAGGTACATACAAATGAATTAAAATCATTTTCGACGCGTCCAGAGCGTCTGTTAATTAAATTTTAATCAAAGTGTTTAATACACGCCATGTAACGGTTTCCCTCTGTCCGGGAATCAATTTGTTGGTACACACACTCCATCCTCTCACTTTCCCTAAGGCGATTCACTCACCAGTGAGTGAATTGAATGATAGAAGCATAAAGCATAGAAAGCGTATGCTCAGTGCTCTTGAATCTGAATTTAAAATTGTATTAAGCATCTGTATCTCTTGTGAACACCGCTAGCGAGGCAATCACCCACCGACCGTGGTGGTCCTTGCCTTCTTCTATCATCCCTTCGGTTGCGTTGCGTTGGGCTGTCAGTGAGTGTGCAAGGGATTATTGCGGTCAGGACTATGTGGCGGTGCGGTGCGGAATTGAAAAGAGCAGTTTAAAATGTTACCCCTGACACAATGCGTAAAGAGCGGCTAAGTCGCCTTCGCATTGTACGTTTGACGCCCGATGAAATGAAATGAGAATTCAATTCGGATACTTACAGTCGCCGACGACTCTATCGTACAATTACACGCCTATCTTCTCTGCTCTCGTGCATCCATGTGAAATTGCCCTTGCTTCCATCCAGCTCCCTCTTGTCTTGTTGTGGGTACACATGCGATTGTGCACGTCAAAGTCTGCAGCTTAGCTTAGATGCTTTTCCATTTGTATCGTTTCAAATCCATTTAGTTAGATAAATTTGCACAATTACAAAAAATCTCTATTCTATGCCAACTTTCTAAGAAATTGTGTATGATATTATGTAATATGCTTATGGTTCTCTATCAGTTGACGATTTTTCTGGTAATTTACTGCCCGGTTGTCACATAATTTCTTCTTGCTTATCGTAAGTAATTATATACCTACAAAGACACATGGTGTGAAGTGGTTTTTTCTTGGTTTAATGCCCTTCTTCATGGAAGTAACAATAAATAAACACTCTGGAGGGTGAATGTTTAGTCTCATTAATAAATTTTGAATTTGTTTAATTTCTTAATGGATTTTTACTAGTTTATATAAAAATACAATAACTGGAGGCATGTATCTATACTTACTTACCTACAATTGGCAGAAGAGAAAAAAATTGAGAATTGAAAAGAATGCGTTTTGCCACGTGAAACAACAATCATTCTGGTCGATTTGCAGCCTGATGGACATTTTACTTACAGTCGGCGGGTTCTTATGCGCTCCTGAAATAACATTTGTGCCCCAGCACGTTCGGTGGTCGGCGGCCGATATCTATTTGTCGGAATTTAATTGGAAAAGCGCGATTATAAAAGGAGCGCAGTGATAACCGCAGAGCGGTGCGGTGCTCTGTGGTGATCTGATGTGACACACAATGTGTGCGCACACAGTACGCAGTTCAAAGCGCTTGGGCTCGCTCGATTAGCATATCAAAATGGGAATTGCAGCGAGCGCTTGTAGGTGGGATGTTTGCGGATGAGCAAGTTGCATTGTCATGGAGATGTCTCTATTATCACACCGCCCGCAGGCAGCAGGCAGGCAGGCGTCTGCCTCCAATTCGCCGCTCCTCTGCACTGTTCTTCTCATCTTGCATCAGTCGGGTCTGATGATTGACAGAAAGACACACAAGCACAAAAGCTTTTCACGTGGATTGGCAACAATTTCACAAATTGTGGGACTGCGTTCGTTAACATTGACGTAAAAATAAGAACAATGATCATGATGCTAGAAGGAGCCGAGCTTCAGTGTGAACTGAACTGCTGGTGCCGGTGCCGGAATGCGTGTGTCGGAAATAACCATGGCTCGGTTGACATGTGTAGTCATAATAGACTCTAGACTAGGTGGATAATATAATATAGTTAGTCACCGCCGCGACGCATCGCTGCTGCGCGACTCGAGGGGCGGTGGTGGCGGGTAAACAGCTCATTAGCGACATCCATCATTCATTCAGACATCGCTTTTTTCTTGCACCTTTTACATCATCACACACGCGCCCGTTCAAACTTTCAAGCTTCAGGCAAGGTTACCACATTTATTTTCGATTCGGCATGTAGATATGTATTGAGATTCTGAATTTATATCTGGGGACCTACGACGCGACGACTTCTTTTCCGTCAACTGTACACGTTTTCACATTGAAATATTTAGAAATATGTATATTTGAGCCGAACTCTTACAACACGTGTAAATAACAAACAAAAATTCAGAGTGAATGAGTGCCAGCCATACCATTAGAATTTGTTTAGATTACGTATGGGTTTAGTATATCTCGATATCTCACGTTTTGAATGCTGGCCTGCTGATGGGTCTGTCTGTCCGACTGCTGCATGAGCGAAGTGTGTCAATGCGTGTGTGTGGGCCAGCGGATTGCGACTTTTTATAACATTTTCAGTAAACACAACTCTTTAAAAGCTGTTAGGTACATACATACACTGTACCCGAACGCATCCGCATCATGCGTCCGTCAATCACATACCAACCAACCAACTTTATATGCAGACGCACGTTGCGTTGTGCCTGCTGCCATTTAGACAATATTTATTGGGAACACAGACAGGGCAAGGACTGAATGACTACGAGCTCTTGATCAAATTGAATGCATCGTAAAAATAACACACAAAAATACTTTTTGTCCGCGGATTACCAAATTGCCAAATGGTATTTTCTATGAAATCAGTAAACAGCGCTGAAGAATAACATGCAGATGAACAGCCAAATGAAGTAAAAACAAGTCAAGCCATGGCATGGCAGTCGAATTGTTATAATTTAACAGCATTCAGCATCCAGCGCAAGAGTGTTTCCATCCGTCTGTGGCATTGCGCTGCAGATGGTTGCGCGCGTATTGCGCTACATTTCCTCCACTTTGAGTGCGTTTAGCACCAGCACCACTGCGCGCGCGAACTGCACACATCAAAGCAACGCGACGCCCGCTATAAATACAAACACATATCACGCGCACGTGGTTTTTTTACTCATCGCGGAGAGCGATTTCTTCCTTTGCCCGGACGGACGTGCTTAATGTCTCATTTCGTGCGGTGCGCATTGCGTTCCGAGGCGATCGGTTTCAGGAAACACCAGCCAGCAACGGGCCCAGATTGAACTTCCCATCAATTGACAGGAAGTTTGCCAAATCGCCAGCGACACCAAACAAACATATTGGATTTCGCCACGGATGAATTTAACTGAGTCTGTTTAGAGATTTGATAATCTCAATGAGTTCTGGCTTAAGTCGGTTCCGGAATAAGAAAACACGTGTTTTCGGTACCCTGAAACAGAGGGGCTTGAAGTTGAAGACTTGTAGAAGGTCAGGTCGTTGGCTCGTTTGTCATCATCAGTGTAGAAATTTTCAGCGAGGTATCGCCTCGTTAGTAATTCGTTTCCGTTCGGTTTGGGGGTATTCCCTGCTGCCTTGGGTATAGACACACATTAACACTCTGTAATAACGCCGTGTAATTCTGTCAGAAAACACCCGCCTAATTAATACGCCGACGACGTCTATTTATAACTTGCACGTAAAGTATTGCTCATTGAGTTGGATGGGTGATGGGTACCCATATCAGAATGAGCAGCATACCATTGAAGCGAACCATTCATAAGACGTGAGGCGAACCCCCAGGAAACGATGACTCGATACTTTTATTATAAACTATATTATCATATACGCTGCGCGAGATGAAAGCTCGAGTCCGAGCCCAAAAACGAAATCAAATGAAACTCGAGTGCGGCTTTTGTCGTTCTGTGAACATTGACCAGCGTCGTCAGCATTGTCGTGAATGAAAGAAGGCCAAATGTGATCAAGGACTCACTCACTCACTCACTGACTTGACAGACTGTTCTGCCGGACTGAACAGACACCTACATGCGAATAAATCAAGAACGTAAATTCTTCCTTGAGGTTCCACTCGAGTGTCATAACGGAAAAGACCCACCAACCAACCAACCACTTGAATTATACCCACATGGTACCCATGGTACATCTTGAGACCTTGTTGCGTGCGCGAGTGAAGTGCATGTGTATAACGAAGGCATTGTCACAAATTTTCGGGGAAATTAATTCCATATGCAAATTAGCTTCAATCAATGACGATCTGCGGCCGAAATTGATTGGAATCGCAGTGTGTATTAGAAAATTGTTGACTTTGCATTAATCTAATTAAAATATTTGTTTTGCATTAAAATTTATCACTCGTATCATTAAATATGAACGAATCGAAATTTGAATCGCGACCGAAGTTTGCGCAAATAAATTTCGACGAACAATGACGGTTACATGTTCATAACGGGATGCGGTTTATATAAATAATGAATAATTTGCATTAATATTTATTTTATTAAGGGTAAAAGTTTTAGCGCGTTCACTCGCTGGCCACTGCTACAGCTACGTACCTATAGTTGGTGGTTGATATCATAAATCATCAAAATATACATTAAAATGTAAGTGCATATTCATTGCAACACACTCGATGAGCATACCAGTACCAGTACCTGCCCTGCACTGGCCAGTTTAATAAAATCAGAACGGAACGCGACTCCCTCTATTATATCGCGTATTTATTGAAACAACAGCAACTTGCGTACCGCCAGCATTATAGCCAGTGATATTTCAATTATAAATTCGGAAAAACGAAATAATTGCGCTGGCCTCGCAGAAAAATGAACAAAAACTGCATTTAATTCTATTTTGTTTGAATATATGCATAAAAATCATCAGGGGATTGTTAATTGAAAAATATTTATTGATGATTTATTAGTTATTGTATGAAGTAATTCGATATTTGAACAACATTTATTTTGAAAACATAATTTACAGATTTTATTTGATTACTTACTTTTTTTTAAAAGTGTTAGCATGTTAATTGAACGGTAGGTAAATGGTTTGGTCGATTAAGTAACTTATTCAGAATAAAGATGTCAGAAATAGTTGGAAAATAAATTAATCAAAGCAACACACGTCTCTCGCTCTGGCTTCTTTGTAAGACTGCGACTGCGCAATCATCACATCGCGTCAAGTGGTCGTTCATTGAATATTTTAACAAGTTTTTAATTAATGATGTCAAGTGACACGGCACATCATCTGAATGCGAAAGTTGCAAGCAATCCAATCAGACTTTTGATAGTCGTACAATGTATCGTTCGTTTGCTTCCAATGAATACTTAACGGATAATTTATAATGAGCAGCAATTGAAGCGCTAAAGTGAGGAATATTTATGACTGGTTAAGATGTGTACACATTGTAGCTTTGGCAGACAGGCGCTGTTTAATTTATATCTATTCTATTATATGATAAACTTCGTCTTTTTTTCTTCTTCTTCTTCTTTGGTTGATAATCGGTGACAGGTTATGAAATAGAAGCAAAAAAGTTGTGACAACGCTCTTTCTTGGTGTCAAACGCCTCATAGCTTGCTTCCTTCAGTGTTGACATGTGCATTATGCGCGTCTTATTGGGGAATTTCACCAAATTAAGCAAACCAAACAAATGTTTTTAATCAATCGACCGTGAGCGAATCCCTCGTAATCTCCTAAACGCTCTGCTGTCTGTTTGGGGATTAAACGTGACTTGTGTCTGCGGGATGGCAAAAATCATTGTAAGACGACAAAGGAAACGTTTAACAGGTATTAGAATTCATCGCATTATGTGCGTAGGCCCAGGATCTTAAACCTAATGTCAATCAGACATCACAGTTTTTCCCATATTTAAATCCGGAAAAGACTTCTTTCTACCTGTAACGTCAGTAAAATCAACAAGAACTTATCAAGTTGATAAAAATTTAAAATTCTTTAAAACTTCCTGTCCGGTTCTTGTAAAAAAAAAATGTGCAAAACATTTAGATGACTAATAATTTACACACCAGGCGAGAGATATTACTTGGCATTCCACAAGCGTTAGCACATTTTTCACAAAATATCCGCTTTCATCTGACAATGAGTTCGTTAATTTGTCAGCAGAAGCGATTATTTTAACGTATCCACGTTGGCAAAGCGTCTTCGACCGAGAGGTTTCCGTCTTCCAGCACGTACAAGCGCAGAACAGATGTGGTCGTTCTTTGCCGTCGCTGCCAGACATCCAGGCACCGAACCTGCGCGGCCGGGCGTATTGAGTGATACGTGCGTTTTTCTTGATCCTCGATTTATTGTTTTCTCATTCGTTCTTGGGTTCATCGCGGAAGAACCAACACCCGGTGGATTCTAATGCATTAATGACGTGTGTAAACATTAGATGGGTATACCTACTCGTATTGGTTTTCGAATTCGCCAGACAGCTTGGCACCACATCATTCTGTTCGAAGACAGGAAGCGGTCTTCCGATAGCTGGCTTGGAACTAATTGTAGGATGGACCAAGAGAGTCTAATAGATTCTGGATCAGATGTCTAATGACCTGGAACTAAAATAATTTCTTACTTATTCTTGAGTGAAATATTGGAATATTTCTTCTTGAAGTCGTGACGTCTGAATAAGGAAACTTTGTTAATGAGCAATGCATAAATTATCTGAAATAATTAGACTTTTGTTCGAGAATTGATGTTGTGTTGTTGTTATGTTGCGAATGAAATTAAACTTTGAAGTTGCATTCGAGGCACTGGCTGTTTGCGTCTTAGCACACCACACCGACGAGTCTTGCGATTAATTTGATGCGCGAATTGCGGAAGGAAGTTTCGCTTGAGCCACTGAAACGCTTGCTTACAACACGTACACCCTTTCTTCTTTGGGCAACTTTGCGAAATGCCAAAGACGACCGGAAGCAGCCTTCCAACCCACTTCGAACGAAGCGCTTAAGTTTCGCTTTGTTTTGTGTTATTGTTTACCAAGAAGCAACTTTGCCTCTGGTTAACTTTAAGACAACACTGCATTTCAAGAATGTCTTTGTCTTTATTTTTCTTTAATTACTTTGCCAATTATTTACAACATTTGCATATATTTTAGGTGTTTTTATGTCATGACAGCAATAATTTCCGTATTAACTTTTATGACTGATTGAAAATTGTGTTTTTAAGATATTAATGAAAAGTTTTATTTGTTTCAGGAAGTTTATGCCATCTTCATGGTAAGATTGTAACTAAATTTACTACTAAGATAGGAAATCAAATAAATAGTTTCCTGCATGAGTCTTGCTATATTCTTGCAGATGGCGCTGGGTTCAAAATTGTTTTAAACTTTTTTCATTTAAGTTTTATATTTTTGCTGCCGATCTAATTTAATATTACTTGATCTATTTTGATCGAAATCAGATCAATCCTAAACACAAAAGAGCTATGAGGAATGAATGGATATTCTATGTTATACTGCAAAATGAATAAATATGTCGATTGAATGTATGGCATATTTCAAGCTTGAGCAAGATGGGAAAATGTGTGTCGTGTCAGCGTGGCAATAACGAAATCCCAAGAATCATCTGACTATTTATTTATCCAAGGCGGATAAGGCAGCAACGCGTATCCATAAAACGTTTCGTACGTACGCGAGCTGTACATTGAGCTGCTTTTCTTTGCAGCTTCTCGAGATTGTTACTGGTAAACCACGTAAGCTCATCATACTCTTACAATATTTTACTAACCCTGGCAACTGAAGTGCCTGAGTGCGTACAAACTTTGATCAACTTCTCTGTAATATTGTTTAATAGGTTGATATCTACTAGTAATCTATAACAATTCTCTATGTAGTTATAGTTTTGATACAACTATTGATAAGTTTATTATTATCTAAATCTTTATCACAAACCAACGAACAGTACAAATGTTTTGTTAATTTCAATTAAAATTATTATGACATTTGATACTTAAAATTATAATTTAATTGCAAAAGTATCACATTCTAGAGATAAAGGCGAAATTCTACAGTGAATTCAAATGATCCTAAGAGTTTAGTAAACAATTAATGTAATATAACTAACCTACGTTAAGAAATAAATTGTTAGCATAAGATGTGCAGTGCTTATAAACAATAGATTGTAGAATAAATATTTCTTCTGTTTAGGCACTTTCTTCAAAAGTGCGTTATACCTCGAGATGCGTATACAACATACTCGTACCTAAGAGCGAATTCTATTATGCAATCGTCTAAATATTTATTTCCATACTGAATCATTGCTTGCGATAATAAAACTCTGTTTTACAAGGCTCCAAATTCGCGAACTGTAGGTACTTTCAGTTAGGAATTAGAGTAGTTTATCACCATCTGGTTGGGGGTTTACATCCTAAAGGAAGTAATATTGTGGTGTAAAAGTGCACGCACACAGAGCAATTTGTTTATTATTCGATGGCAGGCTAGGTCGCAGGATGAGAAGAGCCGACGAGGACATCTTGGGAGGTCCGCAATTCGTACGATTCTCTGTTGTGTGTTTAACTTTGTTGGAGATTAAAGGAGATCGTCGTGACAGCACCGCCGCCCGCCGCATGTGCATTCAAAAACGATGAAATTGAAATTGCTCTGTGCATTAAATACCTAGAACACATGCATTTCCAATGAAATGAAATTGATTCGATTTTTCCCACAAAGCTGATCTCACAGACGAAAAATAGATTACATAGTAATTTATTTCTCTATTTACAAGTTCTTGAAAGAATTTCTTAAACAAACGTCTACATTTTTTGCTGTTCCATAGAGAACGTCTTAAAATTGATAATTTAAGGCAGCGATTAAGATTATTTGGTAATAATGATCAGAATAGACGTTAGTTAATGCGCATTACTTATGATAGTTTATGAGGTACACTTGATTGACATAGTCTTGCCTCTTGAAGTGGATGTCTGAAAACCGAAAATATTTTGACACATGATCTGACCTTTTTCTTAAGGCGCCAACATTCTTTTCTAGACGTTTCTTGACTAGACGTTTCTTGTGCAAGACAGTTGTGTTCTGCATGGACCAGAACATCCCTCAGCTCTTATCTTGTGGGTGGTTTACAACATGTTACGAGTTTATTTTTCAATTGAGTCATTTGTAGGATTTTATTTATCTACGATGTAGGATGTACGTTTAATATCTTAATCCATTCATTGACTTACAATAAGTAATCTAATTCAGAGGACATTGTAATCTAATTGAACATATTTGTGAAATACAAATTAATCCTCGATTCTGAGAAATGAATCATGAGTTATATCTATTATACGCACAAATGTCGAAATTAAACAGGTACACACATGCCTGGTTTTGCGTGAGGCTGCTGCGATAATAACCTATTGAGTTATTAGCAGATAAGTGAAGAAAGCTTTGACTTGTATGCTACTTACATAGTTAAGTACACACTTAAAAAGTTCCCTCAAGAAAAACTTTATTAGACGTGCTTGAATGTGACTGCATTAAACTGCAGACAAATTCTAGAAGATTTGAGTATGCTTATCGAAATTGTAGTAGGTGACAGGCATCTTGATTGCGTGATTGTTTCCATACACAAGCCACCCCGTGCTGGATGTAAACTGTTAAATCTGGCTCTAAGGGTGGGCAAGCCAATGTAGTGCAGTGCAGTGCAGTCTATTGCAATGTTTCACTCACAACAGTAGCTGGTTTTATTATAAACATACATAAATTTTCATTACAATACTGTCAGATTATGGCTACCATGTAGTGCTAGATGATGATCTCCATAGATTGTTCAAAACTTTTTATCACAGCCTGACGTAAATATTTACAGATTATTATCAAACAGCTTACAGATTGCGTTACATGTGTTAACAACTACAATCGGACTTTTTCTATGATAGCTGCTTGTACAATACTTGTGCATATCAGGTTATTGTTTATTGTAATATAATAAGTAAGTAACTAATTGTAAGTAAGTATGTACCTACATACACGAGATAGTAACTCAATTATAATATTGCTAAATACTTAATTGATTTCATTGATGGGTATCATTTCGACTCGCACTTTCTTCACACACGCATAAAAATGCCGCTGATTGAACGCACACTGAAAAAACTTTTCTAAACTTAGGTATGAAAGATACGAAAATAAGTGATCGAATTTTTCAATCGGGAAACGCGCGTGCTGCCTTCAAGACACAGATCTTGAGGGGCGACCGAACGGGTAGACCGTGCAACGCAACGAGTAACCAACCGGCTGCCGATTGATGTAAACAATGTCTTCACTAAACGAACTTTTTGCTATCCTAAATCGTGTGATTTACAACATCCGGGCACCAGATTTCATTGCGCTTCGTTCAGTTCTGTTCATGTTATATTGTAGGAACGTTTAACTCGGCGTTAAAGTCTTCTTTTACTCAAATTTGTCTTCTGTCTGTCTGCTGGATGATGACTATTCAACCCATCCATGTATGTTTTACATGAATAGCGACAATCAAACATTTTATTACTTCGCATGTGCCTTTAACACATGAAGGATTATGACTCCTTTTATACTTACAGAATGAACAGAAGAATCGAAACTTATATTCAGTAATGAAATTCTATTTTCGATACTTATTGAATGATCTAGAATTCAAGCAACTATATACCTAATACCCACGATGTATGCACTTTGCATTAATAAACTGCATATACCAAACGTGTTTAGATTAAAGTAGTAGTTTAATCCGCAAGCGCAGTGCAAGCGAATGTGCAATTTTTTATTGGCATCAGAAGTTCAGTTAGTTGATGATGAAGCGTCAAATTAACGATCGCATGACGTCCGAGTAATTACCAAAGGAGCTCCCATTTTGTCCGCATACTACTTAATGATAAACAAAGTTGTAACGCTTTTTACTGGCGTGTCTCGAATCTTCCTTCGGGTGAAATGTGACGCGAGCAGAATTGTATAAACTATCAAGCCAGTTGCGCTTTTATAATGTAAACAGACGCGAGACGAGTTGAGTTCACATCCAGCCACGTTCCGACCCGTCCGTCGTCCGATTGTTCTTTGTTCGGCGTTCGCCAGCGAATTTTCTGTGTCATTTCCGAATTTTCGCGGGTGCGCACGTGAGCTGGCGGAATTTGTTGGCAAAACGTCGGAAAACACGCCTAAAATTAGACATACCTAGGTATTTGCATTGAAAAAACCGCCGCAGGCGCGTTGCGATGCAATTGCGCCGGCAAGAATTTCCGTCTGGAAATTGTCGGATCGTATGCTTCAACACCTACCGGCCTACGCGTCTGTGAACATCCCCCGCTGTTCGTGTAAACAATGCTGCTAAAAAATACCTTTATGACTGCCTGGATGCATGCTTTCGCCAGACTTTAATCTGATATAAATTTAGATTACATTGAACAGAAGCCTCTCTACACTGCGAATATTCCAGAAGATCTTTTTACACCTTTGCAATATATTCATAAATATATTTTCTTAGATAAAAGCGTCTTAGATTTTGTTGTTGTCTTAAGCATTTCTAACCGACTTAAAGGACAAGTTGTGCGCATGACAGTCGTGTCTAAATGAGCAAGAAACTCCCAGAGTCCCGCCTATCCTACGCCTTCCTACAGGTTCCTACTACAACGCGACTTAAGTAATTATTAAATGACTTAAGCACATGTTGAAAAAATAAAAGCTACAAATAATTTTAAATATTTACAAACATTCAACACATTAGCAATTATCCTGCGGAAAATAATCGCAAAGTGAGTGTAAACATTTATCTTAAAACGCTATTCAATTTCAAATCAGATTTTAAATGATTTCTAAGGACAATTGAATGGAAATATGGGAAGAAAACTGGTAGAATGGTAGAAATTGATAGAAAAGATTGGTGTTTGGGACAAAAGCGAAAAAGCACGATAGAAAGAAAGAGTGTGGCTTCTCTGGAGTCGTCCCACTACTCATTAACTATATGCATGTACGTGCGTGTAATCAAGGAGTGTTTGCGTGTGTGCATCGGTGTTGGTGTGGTTGGAAGAGCCAGCAATTCGTGCAGCAACGCGCCAAGTGAACCGCACCGAGTTGGAAATCAACTTAAGCGGCGCTACTCAGTTCGATTAGTTGCGAGTTTGCGTCAACATTATAAGTAGTCTTTGGTAACGGATCCCCTCATCGAGAGGGAATCGCATTCGAGCCAATTTGCCTTCGGCCTTCCGCCGTCACTTCAGACTTTACTCATTCTTCGATGCCATTCGCTATTGTTATTTGTATATAAAAGTAATATAAATTGTGTACGAATCGGTCGACGCTTATTTGTATATAAGACTTTTGTATACAATATTTGTGTGTGTATATACAAATCTCGTAACGAGTATCAAATGTTTGTAATATAACCGACTAAAGCGCTAAAAACACAAAGTCATTGGAAGATTAAATTGTTTGGACTATCGGGTAAATGTTTATGGGATAAAGTCTGCAACATTATGATGAAGGAACAGCAGTTAGCAGAGGTCAGCGCGACCAACCAGTTGCCGCCGGTCGTGCATCACAGCATCAACATTCAGCAGCATTTGCACCACTTGCATCTCCATCAGCATAGTGTCATCTTGTCCACCGACCAACAACAGCAACAGCAGCAACAACAACAAACGCAATTGCACCAGCAGTCTGTCATCCACCAGCATGCATCGGCGAACGAAGATCTCGAGGAGCAAAGTGGTGGTGTTATCGTGCCTGAAAGCGCCGCAATTGAAGACGCGAAACCGCCGTCGCATTCGGAGAAAAAAGCTGGAATGCGACGCCAAGAGAAACCGCCGTACTCGTACATTGCGCTCATTGTTATGGCCATTCAGCACTCGCCGACAAAACGGCTCACACTCAGCGAAATATACAATTACCTTCAGCAACATTACGCCTTCTTCAGAGGTTCCTACCAAGGCTGGAAGAACTCAGTGCGACATAACTTATCCCTGAACGAGTGTTTTATTAAGTTGCCGAAGGGCTTGGGTCGCCCGGGGAAAGGACATTATTGGACCATTGATCCTGCGAGCGAATTGATGTTCGAAGAGGGAGCCTGCCGGAGGCGGCCGCGCGGTTTTCGCCGGAAGTGCCAGGCCGTGAAGCCACAGTACTCGAGCACCTTCTTCGGTAACAGCTTACCTGGCGTCGTTAATCAGTCGGCCAGCTACGATCCGCAGAGTCTTGTCCAATCGCAGGACTACTCCACCTGCTCGTACAGCACACCTCCAACGCAAGTCTCTTCAGTCACCGCTTCCCACTTCAATACCTACGACTACCAGGTGTATCAGCAATGCGAACGCGATTGGGCACCTGCACCTAGCATTCTGCCCACCTACGCAGACTCGTCTTCCTTGACCACGAGCTACATGAAAGCCCCATTGAGTCCCATGCAGGACCACCACCATCATGATCGTATCACTCCTCCGCCGTCGGTGGACATGTACAATTTTCAATATGGACTGGCAAACAATCAATCGGAAAATAGTAAGTTGTCGTATAAAACTGGCGCCGGATAAAGCGGAAAGTGTACCTTGAAATGTTGTTGTGTCAATATAACGTGTTGGGATTGTAACTCAAGTCCCTGGTCTTTGACATGACATTTCTTGACAGGATCTTTCTTCTTTTCTGCGGCTTGTGTGTGCAGTGCACGATGGGTGGGCATGACACGCATTAGTCTCTTGGCTTGACTTTTTAGCTCAACTGGAGTCGTGTGCATTAATGGCAGCGGTGTATTGTTTTTTCTAGTGATGCGCACGTCAGCATCGCAACCCTTGCTCTGCGACAGGAAGCCCTACTTGTCGCCGCCGCCGTCAGTCACCTCGCCGTCCAACAGTAATGGGAATAACGGCTTCTACGAGTCGCAGATCAAATCTTATATGCAATGAATTTGCTTCTAGTGTATTGTTTTATTATTTATTATAGTATTAAGTCAATTAAATCAATACAGCTATGTACCAAATCATTACATGCTATGCTTAATTGAATATTAGGTACTATTAGGAACCTATTTTGATTGGAATGGAGTTAATTAATGAGCTTCTCGTAGATGAAATATAATTAGTGTTTTTTTGCTGCTTGATTCTTAAAAGCTTTTCAAGCCTAGAACGTGACTAGGTACTTGTGAAAGAAGGTAGATTTGAATTTGAAGCACTTACGACGCAACATTAATTTCTTTAGTGGAGCTAATATTTCAAAATTTATGTAAGCTGCGAGAGTGTAATAAAGTTTGACAAATTTCTACTTGAGAGTTTCTTGACGTTAATTACTTTTATCGTAGTTTGTAACGCACGTAATATAATTTGCAATTGCAATTGGTATTGCGGTTAATGCGTTATTTTTATATCAATGTAATAACAAAATAAATTTAATTTTAAATTATGATTAATACGGAAGGAAGGATGTAATGTAACATTCATAGCACATAGGAAAATTTAATTTCTTTTGCGGTTTTAAAGGCAAGGCAATGGCAATCAATCAATTTGTTAAATATAAGCATGAACATCGCAGACGTATGAGTACGTTGGAAATTCTATGCGATAAGATTTTATTCCAGTCTCAGTGCAGTCTGAAAACTGCATAAACAATGCTTGAGCTTATCAACGTCTTAATTATTGCACAATTAAAAAACGGCATCGTTGGGTATGTAACTTAAGCGCATTGCAGTGTTTCTTATCGCCATCAGCTGTGAGAAGAAGTATTTCTTACAGTCAAAAATAATTTTTTTTTCAATTAAGAACAAGGCAGGTATTGTTTGTTGGTACACGTGATAAAAGATATTAAATTAAAGCCGCAGTTAGGGTTCAAACCTGATTAAGAAAGTTGTGTATAATCATCGTGCAAAATATTTACGTAATCTCGGTAGATATGTTTGGAATTTTGAAAAATGATTCCGATAATAGGCTTACTTATGGATGATGAATGCTTCGATCTAAAATCGCGCGCAAGTTAAATGGAGGAGTTATAAATAGTGAGTAATTGAGCTGAGAGGCATTTTGGCCATCGCCATCGCCCGCGCTGCGAGTTACGAGCTGTTGACGATGGCACTCTCGCGCTCCCGCTGACAGATAGTCCTAAGAACTGGCTGCCGATGCGCGTCCCCGAAATCCAGCGATAATTTGCTAACAGGACTTTTTAATGCACTTGCATTCAGATGACTAAGTGAACACGGCCACGTACATTCCCTATCTTGCTTGTTTAAATGACAAATTTATTTAAAAAAGAGTTTAATATTAGATTAGAAATATAAATAATTCTCAAAAATCGTCATCATCTTCATCGTCACTCTCTTCTTTCGGATCGATGTAGACGAGATCATTGTTATCATCAAGGGCGACATAATAAGTTGCCATGTACGATTTGCCCTTAACGAACACGAACTGATTGTAATTACTTTTAATCATATGTCTTCGCAGCACCTTCTCGGTACTCTCCCACACTTGAATCTTCCCTGGCGTGCCGGTCGTGTCCATACGCGATGCCATGTTGACGCAATCGCCCCAAATGTCGTAATGCGGTTTCTTATTGCCCACCACACCAGCCGACAGATTCCCGTCGCAGATTCCAATACGCAACGCGTAATTCATGTTGGCCTCCTTGTTGTGTTTCACCAAGGCTTTCTTCATATCCAAAGCGAAGCTGAGCAGTATCAGTAGATTATTGTCGGTTGAGTTTATTGTTTTCAGTCGGGTGCCTTCTTGCGCATCTTCTTCGCCTTGATTTGTTTCATAAACCGCTACCGAACTTCTGCCTGGAGTCAACCCAGCGCAGGCCACGTACGTCTTATTCGCCAGTTTAATTTTCTCAATTTTGTTCTTGTACTTGTCTTTCTCCAGTACCTCGTCGAAGTCGCAAATGATTTGATTGAAGACGGTGAGGACGTCTTGGTAGTCCATGCAATCATTGGACTCAACCTCGACTAAACTTGCAAACATCACCGCGACTGAAGTGTAATATTCGCAGATTAATCCTTTGTGGTAGTAATACTTTTCAGCTGAAATAATTAACGATATTAATTAGTTATTGCCATTTCGATTATTTATCTATGTTTTTACGTACCTATTGGAAGTGGCATGAGATTTGCTAAGAGTAATTGATTATCTTTGCGTGACTTTTCAATCACTTTAGTGGCACTCAACAAATCCATTTGCCATTTGTGGTTTAGACGATACATGTAATCAGATTGCCTTTCAATCACGTGAAGAGTGATTGTGAAGTAAAATGTACAGATGATATGTGCAATTGGAGGTGGTAATATTGAATTAAATTGTTCGACTTTCTATAATAAGTAAATTAATTAGTAAAAGCTAATTAATACCTACTGCTAAGCAATTACCATGTAATAATCGTAGGCATAATTCCAAATCCATAACGAATATGACAATGAGATCGCAAAAGCATAAACGAATTTCAACCAGAGATGAATTTTCAGGAAGACGAAACTCATCATCAGTGCCAGGGCAATAACTTCAGTTATATTCTAAAGTAAAATACAAAGAATGTATAGCCATTTGTGCAGTTGTGTTGATCATGGTAGACTTACCCATGGCAGGAAACAATTTTCATATTCGGTCTTATCGCTCATAACTGAATCAACGTGCTTGTACTCACAATGCGTCAACTCAATAAGAATTGAGCCCGCCAAAGTGCAGCACAGTAAGATATAAATCACCACTCGGAATAAAACATTATTCACAATAATGGTTGATGCAGTCTCGCAGAAATTGTGCGATGCTGAGTAGGTCGTTTCAGTAGCCACACTGTTTGTTTCTGTGGCAATATCGTCCGCATCATCGCCAGTGTATCTTCGGTCGTGTGGCCTGAACCAAAGAATGGGAGTTAATAATATTAACCCACAGAGAGTCAGCAATGACCAAAGGGTAGTATACTCCCATCTGCAACGGAATTTGCTTATCAGTATTTTGTTTGTTTTGGAATAATTTTATCAGACAACATACTTTTGCATCGAAACAAATCTGATGATAAGGAAGCACATCAGAATAACAGTGGCACTCGTGAGATAAAACCGAAAGAGGGAATCAGATATTCGCAGATAGCTGCGTTCGAGGGTCCACTTGTTGAATACCATGAAAGCAGGATTTATATAATTCACTTCAAACCATTGTCTGTAATGGAATTGATGCGATTAAGTACTTCACAAATCGCTAATTAGTTTAAATACTCACGCGTATTTACTCAGTGGCATTTTGTTAATGGCATCTCTCACTATTTCGTCGGTATTTGGGTAAATTTTGGCGATATCATACACGTTTCCAGAACGCCGCGGAGGGGATAGCTTTGACATATCATCTTTGGGTTTGGTGTCGTGCAATTGCGCTTCTGAGGGTCGTTTATCTGAAGAAATCTTTGAAGATCTAGGATTTATCTTTCCGTCCGCTAATTTTGAAGGTGCAGTTGGGGGTTGCTGAAGAGCATCTACGAAGGTTTCTTTTAATGGAGTTGGGGATATGACAAAGGATTTTAAGTGCAGGTCTTTGAGGAATGGATCTTGCAGAGTGGCATTTGTCTCTGCCATATGGTACTCTTTCTTTAATTGTTTCCGTGTCTCGTCAGTTATGTGAACTTTGCCGGGGAACCCCGTACTTTCCATTTTATTTGCGATTACTGTGTCCTTAGACCAAATTTCAAATTGCCATTTGGTTAAACCTACTATTCCCGAGTAGATATCTCCTGTGTGAATTCCGATTCGCATATTCAAGTCGACTTTGCACATTTCACTGCAATTGTATTTTTGTTATAGTTTGAACCGGAATTCTCATTATGAGTTTATCAGCAGATTATCGATTACCTGACATCCTTAATCGCGTCGATCATACTGAGACCGAATTGGACACACGCGTCAGCATGATCTGGCTTATTCCCATCCAAGTTAGACACGCAGTAGTAGCAATCGCCAAGACACTTGATTCGACTCACTCCTAATTCCTAGTGATATTATATTACTTATAAATTGCATTATGTGTTGTTTGTTTACCTCAGACTTGTTATCGAAGCTTCCGTATAGCTCATTGAGGACTTTAACTAGTTTAAGCACACTTATCCTTGATGTCAGCTTGGTGTAATTCACAATATCTGCATAGAGGATTGTCACGTTTTCGTGTTTGTTTAAAATATTGCGTTTGAAGTGATAAGGATTTCGCATATTGGCAAGAAAATCACTTTTTATGAAGTCGTCTAGTTTCTTGCTGTTATTTGTTGGTAAAATTTCATAAAGCAACTTTTTCTATTCAAGAATTAAATTCATTTAGTGAGGAATTTTAAATTTATCATTCATATTACTTACCCCTTCTTCCAGTTGATTGTCTACGATGACTTTTATTTCTGCAGTTTCTTGGCTGTTGAGAAAGTACTGTCTCGACAGAATTTCATTCAGATATCGAAAATAGATACCAAGTGCGTTAAGACAAAGGTAATATATTATATCAATGACTAGCTGAAAAGAATTAAATTGTTTTGGTGTGTTTTGACAATTTTCTTGTTATAGTGTGTACTTACTCTGCGTTTAAGTTCATCAGCATTATCACTATTACCAACAGCAATAATTCCGGATAGGACTATATGGGAAACTGTGGCAAAGAGAGCGCATCCAATGGCTACAGGAAGTGAAGGGATTGCAAAGAATATGTAGCAGGCAAGTATCAATTGTGTGATGAATGGTGTTCTGTAGAATTCATTCTGCTCAATATAGTGATACAGGGGTAAAGCTGTATTTATTGTGTAGACAATTATGTATGCTAATATGGAAGAAGCAAGAAGAATTTTGGTTTGGACATTCTTTTTCACTACATTTTCAGTCACTGTAAATAATACAATTATGAATGTTACTGCTGCTACTGCATGTAACACGAGATCAGGTATTATATTGGGTAGTAAGTCTGGTTCCTGTAAAGTATGAAATATGGGTAAGTCAGTCATATAAGCATTGGAATTTTGTATATACAACTTACTGTTTCAAACGCTAGTATTAATAAATATGATGTGCTTAAGATAACTTGAAGAATACAGAATAATGAGAAGTATCCATGATTTAATCGTTGAACGTACGTTTCGTATAATGGTTGAAATTGTGCAAAACGTTCCTACAAAAGTTGTAATAAACAGTTCAATGAATGATTTTTTTAATCTAATCGTAATAATTATTTAGTTTGAGATTGGTAATAATTGTTAATGTATTGCAGAATTTGGTTGTTCATTGACAATAATTGTTTATATCAATTTTCAGTGAGTGAACTTTTGTTATTTTAAATTAACGTAGTTAAATATTGTGTAAAAATGTATTTAGTATCAAGTACTTACTCTTAGATAACCTAAACTATCGCGAGGTGCCCTAGAGGAACTTTGCCGAAAACTTATCATATTAGAGGTACTATCACGGGGTCCACGTGCAGAACTTTGACGAAAACTTTTTACATAAGCCATAGCTTATGAAGATTATCACGCGGGATTATCAGACTTCACGCACATTGCAGCAGTATTAAATGTGTTGGATATCGCTACTTAACTGACTCGGGTTACCGCTAACAATAACTTATATTTTATTTTCATTAAAGATAAAATATTTTGCGATATCACTTGCTGATATGATAGTCTATAATTACTGCATGTAATATTGCTAGTCTTTGAGAGTCTCAATTTACTGTAAATGTAAAATGTCTTGTGTGTGTAAAATAAAAACATATTAAACAAACAATTATATTATTTACAGAGGATTGAAGAGGTAAAATTGGATAGATACTTATTAACATATTAAATGAAATTATATAACGCACTGGATGGCATCTAAAACTTTCTTTTTTATTGAACTCAGTATCAAAACTTGGAAGTGTGAACCGACTGTTCAAATTCCTGTAATGTACAGTTTACAATAATGCTAAAACTACTAGGAATCTGTAGATGGCAATACCGCTCCCACTGAATTGGTAACTAGGATCGGGAAATGGGAGTCAGTCTCTAACGGACCACGGAGCTGGACAGTCGATCTAACTGACGGGGAGGGTGGGCTCAGATCAAGCTCATTCTTGGTCTACGAAACGCAAAAATTCAAAATGAACTTTGACCCCATCAATTTTTTTTGTTGTCTTTTGTTTCCTTTTCTTCCTCTTTACCATCCTGTAGAAGTCTGCAGCGCTATTTGCTCATAACTGCGAGACTCTGACTCATTTAAATTCATCATAAAGCTCTGTCGTTCCGGCCGGGATTCGAACCCGGAGCCTCTCGCATACTAGGTATGTACTCTATCCACTGAGCTACCAAAGCCTCGTAAATCTTATGTTAAACGAACCTTATACCCTCAACAATTTTCAAACAGATAGTTATAACTTTTATGTCCACTCTTTATTGGTCTGACAGTTTCAAGTGGGTCGTGCAGTCCCATAGATCGCTGCAAACATCATATTACAAGAACAATATTTTTGTCTAACAGGTAGGCCATTGATAGTTATACTAAAAGGAAGTCTAGAAAGTCATAGAACGCGAGATATTAGACTTTGAAATTTACATGTTTTTGCATTAAATTGGCCATCTCTACAATATGTGATTTAATAAAAGGTAATTTAATCCTTGTAGCAACATATTGATGAATTGTTTTTCAAGTTTCTGCTCTGTTTAATCTATTCTTACTTATGACTGCAATAATTACAACTTTTGAATATTCGTCTCTAACTTTAAAATCATTTAAATTGTGATTACTAATCCGAATAATAAAATATTATATATACCAGAGGAAGTCATAAAGTCGACGTATCACAATTGAATAATTAGACATTTGTATTTATCTATTATGTTAATTAAGAAGATTGTTTTAATTTCTTATAAAATCCTTTAAAACCTCCACTATGTATTAAACTCCCTTTCCAGAAATGTTTGCAGTGATTCAATTTGAATTGAATGATCAAAATATAAATCAACAAAACTTTTAATCATTATGTTATCCGTTATATCGTTTTCAGAATAAAAACTGACAACTAGTATCACTTTGCTTAAGAATTGAGCAAAATAACTTACAACATCCAACAAGTTACACACAATATATCCCACTGACGGAATGTCATCTATATAGTGATTAAATTTATGCAAGATAATTAAGTGAGGATGGTGCATCCATAAATGAGCTTCATTAAGGTGTCTCAATAAGTCAAACATATCTGGCAAATACCTAAAATACATACGTATTTAAAATGAACACAATAAAATATTATAAACCTTTACATAAAAGTAATTAATTTAAGTATGTCTCTATCAACTACTTTATTGTTATTTGATAAACATTCAAGTGGTTTTGGAGTAAGAAACCAAACCCTTGAACCCAATTCGGCAACATTTAGGGCCGCCTAAAAAATATATATTTAAAGAGATAAATGCATTATTTTATATAAATGTACATACTTACATCAAATAAAATTGCATCGGCATGATTACCAACTACAAAAATATTTGAAGAACCCTTGCAACCCATATTTATCAGAAGGATAAAATCCAATATAAAGCAAGCATCTAAAACATATGTAAATATCGTCATTTACAAATTAATAATCAGATTTAACATACTTACTATTCCGAAAACAACATTTTTTATTAGGTTATGGTACAAATACCGAGGTAATCCTAATACTAAACGATAATACTAAACTAAGAATAATCACAATAACCATAATTGTAACTCCCTAATTTCACAAAATACCCTTCGGCGTAAATAATTGCACCATGTTTACGAAGTTATCGTTTAATATTTATGCCGCTTAGTAATAACACAACACAGTAATAACACACTTGAGTAATAATTGTATAAGTTGGAAAAAAATAGAGATGGCGCTATAAGTCAAAAATTTAAATCAAAAATTGATTAAACTAAAACTGTACGTTACCCACTTAATAATAAAAACCAATTAGTAATCAATGCACAAAATAATGTTCATTAACCAAATGTAAACTAAACATCAACGCCTCCTTAAAAGGTATATACATAACACAAAATATGTCTTGCAATAAAAGCATTCAATCATACAATTACTAAATTTATTTATAAGTACTCGCGATGGATTGTCAACAATAAGCACTGATTACATCCAAGATGATGTAAAACAACTGATAGAATTCATCAATATCCTCAACATACATGTAGTCCTTTTATCACAGCGTTGCTACATAGACAACGACCATAGATCATTAACTTATCAAAATATATCTTCTTCTTTCTGGGACAATAACATTCAATAAATTTTGATATATTTGTATCAAGACGATGATTACTTAGGTAATCAATTGGTGCTTTTTGTCTTAAACCTTTGTCGTAACAAACTGTAAAAGTATCATCTCAACCAGATATAATTATTAATCTGAATACAAACAGCATAGCATTGTAATCCGTTAGTGGAAAATCGTAAACTAGATTTGGTCCTCCCACCGTTTCATTCTTATATATGAACGAATGCAAAAATATTCCTTTCATAATCACAAACTTAAATGACTAAAGTATTACTGATACACAAAATGAAAATAATTTCAGTGATGGATATCAATTTCTTGTAAGTAAGATGACATAACGCAACCGGAAAATCAAATTAACACAACTCATACACTTGAAACAAATCCAATACTGAAAATGCTTCAACTTAATATAAGGTTTGTACACTTCCTATTAACATAAAACGTAATTGCAAAAAAAATTCAGAACTGTCGATGTACTTCAATTTACTTCGATTGCACTAAATTCAAAAATTCTTCCCTTGTTTTTGGATCATCCCTGAACACACCCAGCATGGTGGAGGTAACAGTTTTGCTGTTGATTTTCTGAACACCGCGCATGACCATGCACATATGACTGAAATCAATCAATAATTATTTAAATATTTATTACAGAATCTTTTGTTTAATACTTACACTCCTTCAACAACTACAGCAACTCCAGTCGGCTGCACCGCTTTTGTAACCGCAACAGCAATTTGTTTGGTGAGACGTTCCTGGACTTGCAAACGGCGCGAGTAAATTTCCACAATTCTCGCAAGTTTGCTAAGTCCAAGAATTTTCCCGGATGGAAGATAACCAATTGACACTTTGCCATAGAACGGCACCAAATGATGCTCGCACATGCTGAACATTTCGATGTCTTTCACAACGACCATTTCATCATGTTCTTCATCAAAGATAGCGTCATTTAATACTTCTGCAACAATAACCCATAAAATTATTATTAGCTTTCTAAGAAAAGTATACATCAAGAAGAGCGTATTGATTGCAGAGATAAAATCATTACTGACCATCTGACGGACAAGTGATACTTGATGCCAATCAGAATTGAATCACAAACTTGTGGACGCGACATGAACGAGCGTGCCTGAAGCACCACGATGCGTATATGTAATCGAATTTTCAGTATGAATGTCAGGCCATTATGGGGCAGAGAGATCGACATTGAATTGAATTACTTTCATTAGAACCTCTCCAAAACCTGTTGAACATAACACGGAATATGTGAAGACATAGAAAGATCCTCAAGGAAGCAAAACGTAAGGCATTTGACGTAAGTTATTCGCAGAAGTGGTGAACAGCGAGGGTGCAATTGTAAGGCGACTGAGCTCTGACGTTAATTTCCTCTTCGTTCGTTCAATTACAAGACCAATTAGCAGCTGCCGCCCGAGCAAAAAGCACGCGGGCGTTATAATTGCGATACAGGGTGACGCATTTCTACAAGTTCTCAAACAACATGCTAATTCCCTTCTTAAATCTCATGAATAATCACTCAAGTATTCTATTTCATTAATTTTTTCCTAATGTGATTTAGTTAGATATCCGAGCTGATATATCTAGAATGATGTAATAGATACACTTGTTGCTAGAATAAACAATCACAGCTACAATGTCAATTGTACATTCTCTTTTTTGCACGCTTTGCTGAGACACATCGATAAATGGCTAAATTATTAAAAAACAGGTGTTGATCACTCAATAGACGCATGATTAATTTATCCAAGCAGAGCTGATTCTGTACAAATGCCTATAATAAGAGCGCGATTCAATGCCAACGAGATGTTGCGCACCATGACGAAAAGTCATCATCGTAAGGGATAGAATGGCGAAACAATCGCTTTCTGATCAGTTATCTCTGGAGACGAAGAAAATCTGAATCTATAGAAACTGTGCCGTCTCCTCGGCAACGGAGCAGCTTCAACTGTAGTTGAAGCAATTTCAGCACGAGACACGGATTATTACTTCCCTTGCTTCTCCCTTACTGTATCCCATTTGCGATACAATGGAGAATCAAGAACCAATTCACTTGTTCGAAAATTATATAAAATGTCAGCAACATAAAGAAGCATATTTTAGTTGTTGGAAATTATATTTTTGCATGCGCTAAATTTCAAGTGAGCACTTAAAAGGAAAATTATGTCCGGTACTCCAGTTTCTGTCGCAAGGTTGCAAGAGAACAATGAAAGTATAATCGCATGATTGATGTCATTTTCACATAAGCCCTACTCAGAAATAACGCATAAAAAGCATTTGTGAAAGAATGACATAAAATTTATGTGTAGCGAAAAAGCAAGGTTTTTCTCATCACTTCGCGTGATTTTCAAGAAGACGAAGGCGAATAATCTTTTTATTTCCTCGATAATTTACTCAATGACGAATAAAATTGCAGTGAGAAGAGCACCCTTCGGTGAGAGAAGCAATCAACTGAAAGAGGCCGACATTCAATTTGCGGATTTTATCTGATAGAAGACGGCAGACTGTTGAAAAATGCAACAGGCCAAGCAAGCAAAGCCCTTGAATATAAATATCCATTCTTTACGTTTCGATGGCAACGTATCCCCTGCGTATGTACTTCTGTTGAACAAGTGTGTGTGTGTTTACCGACTGCGAATTCGCAATTACGAGCAGTTAATGGCATTCTAAGAACAAGTTTCCGACTCGTGGAAATGAAATGTCCATACCTTCTAAGCTCTGGTCGTAGCCCTTCGTGAAGAAAAGCATCGCCTTGGCGGCGCGTTCCGGTGTCTTAAGCAGACCCTGTCTCTCCGGATTTTCGCCTAGGGAGCTGAGCAACAGCTTGTACGAACGCGACATTTCCGGCAGCATCGCTTCTCTGGTGGGCGGCCTGTGGTCCAGCTCCAAGTCGTGATGGAATGTACATTTCTCATGTCCTAGACATCAAAATATATATTAGTCTTGGCCGCGTGTGCAATGGAAAAGCAATTCGAGGTAAGTGTTCAAGTCATGCGTTACTCTCGATTAATGTCCGTGAGGTGAGGTAAGGTATTTAGCGTCACCAAAGAACAAAGCAGTTCATTAACTGCAAGTGGTCATGAATGCCGTAAAAGATTGAACATGCGTTCACGAGTCTTTGGCGTTACGGCCATTAAGTGTTAAGTAAATGCCGACTGTATTCACCTTGATCCACTGACAACTATAATAATCTAATATTGATATTATAAACTGGTTTCAATATCGTTTACCAGCAAAGTAACAAATGCACCAGTTCAGAATTGATTTGTATTTTTATATTAACGAGACAAAATGACACGCACATTATTATTTTCTTAATTAAACAGATTCCTCATTTATTCTATCATCATTTTGTTTATAATTAATTTAAGTTGAGATACAGAGATAATAGCAAAAGTTATTTGACCGCCAAACATTCTTGTTTTTAAATTGTGCTTTTCGTACAATGTAGAATAATTATCGAGAAAGTTTACGAAATTTGCTATCAACTAAAAGGCGACTGACTGTGCTTAAAATTACGTCAGTAAGTCAAACAAACAAGTAAGAGATAATCGAATAATAATAGTGCTCAATCATTATTTCCAACTGATTAACGTCTGCAAATATGTATGCTCGTCATTCGATTAATTTTGGATGATATTGTCTTATCAATTAATCATCACATTTGCACATGTACCTGGTGTTTTGCAAGAGCGTGGTGTTTTAGGCGTCCCAGGAATTTCAATCCCATCGAAATTTTCCGACCATCGCCGCGGTAAGATGGAGATAGGCTTTGTACAAGAACTCATCCCTTTGGCGACATTTCCGTTTTCAGTACCGTTTACTTTATCCATCTCAAAATGCAAATAAAATTCGGCGACGAGAAACCAAAATTCGAATTAATTTGAATAGAAACCCAATAAAATTAATCAAATCAGATAGTAGAGTGGGTTGGGAGCATTAGCACATTGATGTTCAACACGCGTACCGCATCATCCGCCAACGAAACGAGGAATCGCGCGACGCGAAAGAAACAATAGCAATATTATGTAAATAGTTGCTAATAGCTGATTAGAAACAATATGAAACTGAGGCGATGTGCACAAAGAACAGAAGTTACTTGGTGAGTTATTTAGTTAAACATTCCTCGTATTCTCTGCCGCATCTTTTCCTACAACTACCACTGTTTGTCGTGCACCAGGTCGATAACGCGGGTGGTGTAAGAATGCCAATTACTATGCGATTGTTTATGAATAGATCGAATATCAATGTCACGTTGTTCGTGCACTGCGTGCAGGCACTGTGATATGACAGCGATAATAAGCACTCTTTGGTTCGCGTTTGGGCGCTTCGTATGCGCGCATTCGCGTGCCACTCACCAACTGGCTGGCCCCGCGATTCACGCCGCGATTTTATACTCAACTAGCCGCCGGAGATGTGTAGCAACAGTTCATTATGGATCGGCCCCCCAAGTGCGGAAATTGATTCATTCTTTCACACTTCGTTATCATATATAAGGATTCAAAATAAAATTGATAGATTAACTGAATTATTATGCACCAGCAATGAGTAATATTTGTTTTCTACGCAACTAACAACTAATTGGGAATTCACACAAATACAGAACAAATCAGCCTTGATCACAAAACCACCAAAATGATAAATGCGACCAGACTGACAGACAGTCTTCTTAGACCTGATGCAACGTCTATATTTTGTTTTGGAAAGCACGGTAATTAATAAACAATTGCGTAAACAAATTTCCGGTTAATCAATCGGCTTCACATCCTAGACCCTGAGAGATCCGATTAGATAGTTTGAAGGTTTTTCGTTTCGGTTTATCAACATATTATACACCTCCAGTTATTACCGCATTGTTCATGCAAGAATCCGCAATAATTGCTGCTGAAGTTGTGGTATTGTGTCTGCCTTCCAATGGAATAAAATCTAATTGGATTTGCAGATTATATGTGAGCTTCTATAATTTACTGACTGTAAGTTCAGTTTGTACATAATTAATTGACTTTTATGTGTGTCTTGACACATCGCGCATTGTTAGATCTGCAATTAATTACGAACTGACTGCATTCGAATGCAATAAAACTGCGATTGGTGCAATTAGTTTCATTGATTTGTTTCAAGGTTTTAAATCAATCCCAAAGATTTCCCACATTTGACAATGTGTGATAATTATGCATAAATTTATCACTTTCTCTAATTGTAAGCAAATGTAAGTGCGTTTGTAGATTCATATGCTAATTGTGCGCTTGTACATTTTATTAATAGCGATAAATAAGTTTTAATATTAATTTTTTAAATTTGATTAAAAATAAAATAAAAAATTTGTTTTTCATCGCAATATTTCAAAATCATCTCAATATTTCGTAAGTTTATTATAAATAATATTTTTATGTATAGAATAGCAAAACTTTAAATGATTTTTAACAAAACTAACATTCTAATAAATAAGCAAATAGATCACAACTTGGCACTATGTGAAATAAATATGTACCTCAAATGTTTCAAAAAATATTAAACTAAATTTTTTAAAATATCTGTTAATATTATATAATAAATCACTTACCAGTTTCATTACGTGCCGTTTTCGCAACAAGTGCTGTGGACTTATTGCCATTCTGGTACTCAGAAGAGTCATCAACTGTAACATTATTGTTGTTACTTTCAACAACCGTGCAACCTTCCTTCCCCTTCATGATATGGCCTTAAATTCACCAAAAAGTATGAGCAAAAAAAAGATAGCCGAATACGTTGTGGCGCTTGTTGCTACAGCGATTCACTGCGGACAATTGTAGCAAACGCGTGTTTTATTTATGCGCGCAATATGACGTAGTTGATATATTAGCATGGAGTTGTGCGCCCCGTGGCCCCCTCCTCCGCATCGAGTTCCCTAAAACTTATGCATTTTATCCGAAGGTGTGCGATGATATGAAACAACACCAATTATTATGAAAATGAAGAAAAATTGCGCGAAAACCCGTTGCGCGCAGACAGTTTGTAACTTTTCACTGCTTATCGCTATTACATGGTTACGAATATTGCGAATTATCTCTCTTACATATTACACTATAATATTGACCTATTTGCAGGTCGGCTAGTGATCGTTTGGGTTGAATTCAGGCATGAAGGCTTTTAACAATCATTGATCGCCGTTGATAATTTGTGGTAAAATAAATTCGATTTGCAAACGATGCTGCCGCTCCAAGGACTAATAATACATTAACACTGTTTTATAGGTTCATAAGACTTATTCCATGATATTGTAATCGCAATTAAATTTAAAAGCAAAATGAATGCGCTGGCATTGATACAATTAGTTAAACCATTCTTCCAGTTAGGTTGCTTTCATATAAAAAAATATATAAAAAAGTGTACATTCCACTATTAGATGCATGAATAAATAATGTCGGATATTTCCAACGGTTATGGAGTTAATGTAATCATGATAAATTTAAATTTTAGTATCGATAGGAAGTCAATTAAAAATAAATGAATTACCAATGCCATTACTGCTGCTGATGGAATGAATGCAACTCAACAGTCAATATACATATTCGTTACTTACGCGTAATATATGACGATTAATTTCATTATCAAATTCATTTATTGATTGGCGACCTCTTCGTGTCAAGCTTAGATGCATTCTACTAATTGAACTTTGATATTAATTCATTATTTCACGCCTTTTCAAATAGCATCATGTTATATTACATTGTATGTATTTAAAATGTTATAAATTAATAAATATAAAATAATCTGAAGCACCTTGGGCAAACCAGCAATTAAAATTTGGCATATCACCTTATGCATATGCATATTTACAATATTTATGAACTTTAGTTAAAATAACCCATGATAAAACAAGACTATCTGAAAATAATTTATTTCCATAGAACCATCATCTATTTATGCACATATTCAAAAATATATGAGAAAATTTCAGTTCATATGCTTTTAAACCCAATTTTACTCAGATATACAGTAATGTACTTATCTACCTGATGGATTAAAACTTGTTGATGCTATTCCTTACCTGTAATGAGCGGAATGTCAAGAATTATGTTACAAAATTTGGGATAATTACAACCCTAGCCCTACCCCTCCTACTATTTAAAACGAACTGACTTCAGAACAATTTCACTGAAGAGATCATATACGAATTTTAACCAGTTCATATAACATCTTTGATTGAGTGCAAAGTTTCGTGCAAAAATGTCTATAACAATCCAAGCTATTGAAAACGAGCTATCGAAAATAGATATTACATCTATCGACGTGAATACAGAAATTGAACTTGCCGCAAAAATTGGTAAAGTGCTGCTTCAACAAAATAAAAGTCTGGAAGCAATTATCGAAGAAAACAAACAAATCATTTACGACCAACAACGCGTCATCGAGCAATTGTCAAATCAATCAATTGCATTGCAAGAAGCAAATCAAACATGCATAAAAACTGCTGAACAACTCGAGAGTGAGATTTATGAATTGCAGAAGATAAATCAAACCCTAACGGACAAGTCGACCAAAGATCAAGAGTTGCTGGTGGAATTGATTCAACGCAAAGAATACCTCGAACAAAGATGTGCCATCTTAGAATCTACCCAAGGAAGTATCAAGAAAGAGTTAGCAAAAGTGCAAAACAAGATCAAGAAAGACAAGAGACAGAATATGGAACCAAGTGAGGAGCATGAGTATACTGAAATCAACGAATTGAAGTCTGAAGGTGTCCATGAAAATGAAGTGTGTAAGAAGCTTGACGAATTCGCAAATCAACTAAGTAATCTTTCGGGAGAGATTGCACGTTGCAACAAGCAAGTGTATAATTTGGAGGGTAAATTTACGACGGTGCTTCATAAAAACATGGAATTGGAAGATATGATTACTACTCTCCAGCCAACTGCGGCCGCCAGCTCTGGATATAACTCATCGCAGGAAGAAATAAATTGTGATAATCTGTTCTTGGAGTTGACGCATGCTGATATTGGACCTATCCCAATATCTTTCATTAACGGACGTTTAGTCACATCTACTCCTCCGAACACGCCACCAAAAGAAAGAATTGCTAATGTGAGAGATACAGACCCAGAAAGTTTAGATACAGTTGACATGGAGACAACGATTCAAACTTTACAAGACTCTGTAATATTTCATATCGAAAATGAAGTCCAGAAAAACACAAGTCGAAGCCAATCTACCTTACGTGAAAGTGAAGACATAACTGTTACAAGTTTACAATTAAACAATCAAGTAAGTTATATTCGTATTCATCATCGAATGTTGAAGTTAGTACAGTCATTGCTTGAATTTGTAGCAAGAAG
Source organism: Aleochara bilineata (assembly GCA_003054995.1). Taxonomy (NCBI): domain Eukaryota; kingdom Metazoa; phylum Arthropoda; class Insecta; order Coleoptera; family Staphylinidae; genus Aleochara; species Aleochara bilineata. The sequence continues at coordinate 23,193 of NBZA01022385.1, read as the reverse complement.
AATCATAATGCCAGGGTTTCGTCTGTTGATTCGACCTCTGTTATATTCGAGTATGTACTTAGGTGCGATGGCAATATGGGCAAATAGAGGATGGATTCAGGATGCAATCGCACCTAACTAACAATTTGTTACTAGTTATTATTAATTATACCAGTTTTAAAGCAAATTTCCAAATTAAAACATTCCAGGAGTTTGAAAATCCGTATAATAGAACTTCAGAAAGTATAAGGATTAAGCGATTTAGGTGTTCGTAGTAACCGTTTGTGTCAAAACTTGTATGCGCATTTGTAACGATTAATTGTATATTCAGTCTACTTATGTAAATAGTTACTTAGGCATTGGCTAAGTGACTTAATGTTGTAAAAATGGTACAAAATGGTGTTCCATTTCAGAAAGAAAACCTTTATTTTGTTATAATTCTTCCAAATATAATACAACACCACTAAACTTGTAATTCATTTTCATTTGTTACCTTACAACCTTAACCAAGAATCTATTAAATTGGCGACTTGAACCCTGGCGGCTTTAAGAGCTGGCAAATCCTCTTTTCTTTCGGGGTACATATTAGCACAATGTGCTGTACCTTTTATGTAAATTGCAGGTGCTTTTTGGTTCACTGTTTTAATCACCCCTAAGGCATGCCATGGATCAATTGACCCATGCACAAAAACCACATTCGAAACTTCAATGTTCAAAGCTCCATAAAATATATTCGTTCGTGTAATAGCATCTTCCAAGAAACTAGCGTTGAATCTGGGCCCGAATATATCAGAGCATTGTTGAATAAAGAAGTCCGCCGGAAATGAATCTCCGAAGATTTGTGGTTTGTACGTAGAAGTTTGGAAAAATCCAAACTCTGTACAGGTTTGATATGTCCATTGTCGGCCGCCTTCTGCGGTTTCACTATCCCAACTAGTGTTGCGCATTAAATTAATCATTTTGTCATACTTGTAGTCCAAGCATTTCTCGTCGGTTGAATTCAATAGCAATGAATTCACACGCGCTAAACGAGTCACTGGTGGGCCAAGATCTTGATCAGTCATGATTTCACAAAGGGTATCAATTGTAATATTTTTACTGGAACGACGATTATCTTTGTTGTACTGTACAACGCCGGCAAAGTTACCTGCAAGTGTTTCAAAAAAGTTTGCAATATCATTCTCATTATTGATGGACTTTTCAATAGGATCGCAAAGACGGAAGTTTTGATTAATGTTCCTTTGACCCACCATGTGTCTCAAAAGAATGGACACTTGTTGCGTGCCTTCCTTGACAGCCCGTACGCAATCATCGCTGTAAGTCGCAAGTGCTTCGTCAACCACACGGAAATAATCAAAGAAATCAATTTCGGCCAGAAGTGGTCCACTGGCTGACATTGCACCATGAACCAAATGTGGATATTTGCTTCTTAGCCACGCGGCTAGAGATCCTGGATAAGAACCGCCGAATGCTATCCATTTTACGTCCGCTGACAAATTGTAGTGGTCATTCATTGCTGATATGAAATTCGCTAAATCGGCAAGTGCTTGCTGACTGGTCAAATATTGCAGATTTTTCACACTCAAATCGCTTTAATCAATGGTATTTAAATTAATAATTGGCTTTGTAATTTAGGCCGCAACTTTACCTTGTAGGATGACTTTTGCCATAATAACGATGCTCTAATTGAAAACAAAGTGCTCCAAATTTTTCGGCATACTCAATCCAAGTACCCTGAGTCATCCAATTAATTGTTGCCTCGCCTTCGCCACCAATCATTAAAAAGACAGGTCCGTTTGTAGAGCCATTGTAATATTTATCATTGATATAAAACCGCTAGATTATCAAATCATAAGTCACATGTGAACAGTTTCTATAAATGAAATATATTACTTGCTTCCAAGTTTCTGCATTATTGGGCACAAAGTGGTCCAATTTCTGCTTAAACCACTCTGTTTTGACATTAGGATCATTAAGCCTTTCTAATTGTGTTGGAGGCTTTCCCAAGTTTCCTCCAAGCACCCGACCGCGATGAATAAATTTCCAACAGTAAACATTGTTCACAATACACAATAAACTTAACAAACTAATGAAAACGAAGAAGTTTCCTAACCTCATTTTGTAAGAAGTTTTCTTAGAACCAATTCACACAAGAAAAGTAGTTTAAAGCTCCGCGTTTGTTCTTATTAGCTGTGTCTTATATCCACTTTCAACTGCTGATAAAAGGTTATCACGCTGTACAACTGATTAGTAAATAACGCAAAACGAAACGCAAGATAGATCTGTATGTTGTTATGAAGTACCAATTAAACACTTGGACTAGACAAGTAGTCCATGTCTCAAATATAAGAAACTCTGGTATTTGTACTTACCTCAGTAACTTAATTTTTAATAAATATAACTATTATCAACAACACTATCACTTAATTACATGTTTGTGAAACTATTTAAACAATTTAAGACGTTGATATTTGTTCATCCATATAAATATCTATACAGGCGCACTGGCGCCCTCATTTTGAATTGTATTACTACATATTTACTTTGTTCTTTTCCAAATAAAATATGTTATTCAAATATTTAAACAATAATTGATGGTTTATTATTGTTATTAAATTTTAAATTTAAATAATAAAATACTTAATATAAACATTATTTAAATTAATAAAGCAGAAAGTTTAGTTTCATAAGGGTGGCGCTTTCGGCGGAAGTTACCATCTCTCTTTTTGTTGGTGAATTTCTTACAGGCAAGACACGCGGTGATCACCTCGTGAAAATATCTATTAAATGTAAGTAATAAATAATTGTTTAATAAATATTTCATTGCGTTTAGGCTTTAATTGTGGCGAACATTTGCATGTTATATTTAATGTATTGATCTATCTTAAATGTGCCGTTTTTGTTGTTGAAGGTACTTAACCTATAAAAGTGATTTTATCATAAATGTGTTTTTAGATGGCACCTAGGTACGAGATGGCTGTCGGCCTAAATAAGGGCCACAAAACGACGAAAATTCCAGCTGGAAAGACCAAGGCTGATAAGGTTAGACCAACTCGTCTAAAGGGCATCCAAACCAAGCATACAAAGTTTGTCAGGGATCTCATTCGTGAAGTATGTGGCCATGCTCCATACGAAAAACGCGCAATGGAATTGCTGAAGGTGTCTAAGGATAAACGCGCCTTGAAGTTCTTGAAGCGGCGTTTGGGCACACACATCCGTGCCAAGAGGAAGCGTGAAGAACTCTCCAACATCCTTACCCAAATGCGTAAGGCCCAAGCCCATGCTAAATAAGATGTAATTCTTTAATTTACATTAAATATATATCTAAAAGTAATCAGATCCGCTCAGAGTTATAATATACCTTTGTTTTATTCATAATCTATTACTTGTTCACATTTTATGTGAATTAATAATTGAAAAATAATTGAATGAACAATAATCATCAGCATACTTTTAAATATAACAACACATCAGTTTTGGACTGCAAAAGCAGCGTTTCATTCACAAACCATTGCCCAGAACTATTTGCGGTTCACTTTTAACTTGGGATTGTAATCCACAGCTCTTCGAAATTGGTTGAAGTATGTTTAGATTTAATAAAAAGGATTTATAAACATAATCAATTCTTCATTATATCCCGATTTAATCAAAAGATTAATATCTAATATTATATAGCAGAAGTTTGAAAATCAGTCAGTTTGTTTACTAGTTGATGCCATCTGAGTTTGTGTATTGTTTATACCTGTGTCCATACATTGATCAAGGGTATCAGGTGCACTTGGTTTCACTGGATTTGGTTCCTTATGATCAACCAATGTCTGTAGACTCTTAATTTCCTTAAAATCGCCGTGAATAAACGCTGCGCTGCCTTCAGAAGAAGTCAGTGAAGCAGATAATGGAGATGAATGCGGGCTCAAGCCGGTTGTACGTTCTGTGGAAGCATTGACTTCGTGACAACTGCTGGTGTCGGGAGAATGTAAACCCTGCCTTCCGGAAATATCTTGTTGATATAACTCCAGAATCTTTACTTCTAATGCACGATTAACGCTTAGTTGTGAGTGGTATTTACTTTCAACTGCTTTTAGTTTTTCACTCCATTCGTCTTTAACTTCATTCAATAGTTTCTTCTGCAGTTGCACACTGTTTTCATGCTGCTGCACTAATAAATCCAACTCGATAATACGATTTCTGCACGCTTCGAGCGCAATAGTCTTTAGTTCAAGTTGATGATGCAAAGATTTCACCTCTTGATGATAAGCTTCCGTAAATCGCGCAATCTCAATTTCTGAGAGATTCCGCGCAGAAACATCGTTCAGAATTTCGCGGTATTTTATAATTGCTTCCCCGGCAAGTAGAAGTTCGCAATTAACACGCTCCAATTCAATTCGGCCTCGTTCGCCGGCCAGAACTTGCTCCTTGTATACTTTTATGTCTGCCTCAGTGTTCGCCAAAGCAGATTCTGCACTCTGCCACCTGCCATTAATTTCTTGGAGCTTTTCCTTGGTTAATTGTAATTCCTTTTGAAGATTCTCATTCCGATCTAACACTAATTGAAGTTCATTGTCCAGCTTGCGATAGCGATCTTCCCAATACAATACTTTATCATGGTGCTTTTGCAGTTTTACATTTAGCTCTTCTTTACTGCGCCCTAGCTTCTGTTTCAAATTGTCAATATCTTTCTCCTGTAATTTAACCTGATCCGTTAATGCAGAGTTATGCTCTTCTAAAACCTTAATTTTGGTAACATCCGTAAATAAAGTACGATTTTTCGTTGCATGTGTTTCGCGTCTAGTGCGCTCGAACATAAGTTGTTGCTGAACCAACTGCAGTTGTTCGCGGAGACTCTTAACGGAATCCTTGACTTCATGGGTTTGGTATTGGAAGGTAACGTCCATGTACTTGTCAAGAATATCATACGACAAGGTATAATTAAACCTATCACTCATCAATGGGGCTGGGCTAAGTGCTGGAGATGGTTTCACTTCAGTGTATTCGTATGCTGGGAAAATACTCAGAAACAAATGTTCGTATGGCATAGGCCAAATATTCTCGGTCTGCGTGATCATATCAATCTTCTTCTTCCGAACTTCCGCTTCAACGCCATTAACTTCTGGGAGATCTTCGTCCCTTTCCTCCTCCAAAGTTTTACTTTTATTCAGACCATCTTTAGCCGGCGGCGCATTGGAACCCTTCTTTATTTCCGGACAAGAATTCGCACGACGCACTGTTATATTACAAATTTCAATGGCTTAAATAACAATTCCAATTAGGAATAAATAATAAAACTGAAAATTAACTTACTATCAGGGCTACTATCAATTGAGTCATTCGTTACATCGGATTCTGCAGCACATTGACTGTGATGCCTCAATCGTTTCATATTGTTTTTGAATGCCGTCATTTGCCGAGAACTGGGCATATGTAGACCTCCCGACGTGCAAGGCGAGCCTTGTTCGTAGTCCGCATCGTCATGCTCATGATCCTGCAGGACGCTATCACACTGCCGCACTGGCACTTGCTTCACCAGCTGCGTCTTTTTTACAATCGATTGAACTTCCTCATCTTCTTGACTAATTGGAGATTCGGTGCGTTTTGCCTGGTTGTTTACATGTTCTGGTGGAATCAACCGTAGCGGAGATGTAGGAGGCATTTGGGTGTATGAGCTAATTGTAGGTGAATCATTCGCCTAGAAATGAACCAAACAATGAAAAGTTATGAACCCTGAAGACTTATTAAAATAATTCCATGCAATACTTCAAAATAACGCAAAAGAGCGCTTACTTGTGAGCGGTCTTGTATGAGTTTTGACAGTTTTTGATTAACTAATGATTCACGATTACTGTGAGTGGGCTGATTGAAAGCAGAGCGATGGATTTGATAGTGGTGAATATGAAAATCAGCGTTGTGGTTCGATGACTGCGTAAAATTGAATGCGCTGATGGCTTCTTTCGTGCCGATACGCATTGGCGATGAAGGCTGCGAATGCGTGGGCGTCGTGTTAGAAGAATTAACTCCAGGAGTGCGGTTGCGAGAGCCAAAACTGTTAAGAGCTCGAGCAACACTCATATGTGCAATGCTGTGTTGCTGCTGACGTGTTGAAGACAGTAGCCTGGTATCCTGAACCCAAAAAATGAAAGCACAACCAACACAAAATTAAATATACATGGGCTTAGAAGCATCATGTTCACAATTGCCCTTCACTTCCCCAGACAAACAACCATATATAATCAGTTTGCTTAGGGAAGTTGCGAAATAAGTATTAAACTACACTACACAAACACTAGTCTAAACTATGATATAATATGAAAATTACAAGCGCTACCTTAATAGGCGTCGTTTCTGGGGTTGCTTCAATCGCTGCTTCCGGCGGGGAAGTTCCTTCTTGTGATTGTAGTTTAGCAGATGGTAGTAAATTTTGCCCAGAATTCTTAATGTGACACGACATTACAAACAATGAGTTGTTAGTCCCATAATGACAAAAGACGAATACGTGTTCACTTTAAATACAAATAAAATAAACTTACCTGGTGGTAGTGAGGTGTATGCTGCGCTACTGGAATAGCTGTGGTTGAATTCTCATTGCTCATTGGAGGTGTTTGAATATAGCTCATCATTTGAGAAGGACTAAATAGCTCGTTTTCAAGCGATCCTTGTATACTCTTGAGTAATTGATATGATTCTAAAGTTGTTGAGTTGGTAGTTCCCGACCGCGATCGAAACGCCGAACCGCCAGTCACACAAGCGTCATGCATAAAACGATCTCTTAATCCGATAGAATAACGCTCGCATTCCACGACAACGTCATGGGCATTCATTTCTTTCCATCGTTCTGTAGATAATTCGTAATCTTTTGTACTGGTTACCAGTAGTGGGTGCATTTGTACAGTTTGTAGCATTGGCTGCAAAGTGAACGATTACATAGTATAACAATATAGAAACTTATTGAAATATAATCCATACTTTTATAGTGTGCTTGAAAATATTGAATGCTTCCTTGTTCTTATAATAGGTTCGTAAATATGCCAAAAAATTGCAAGGGTACATGCCATACAACCTTTGTAAGAGTGCATATAAACCAACTTGCATATGAACCAATTGGTCTTCACCCATTTTTACAGTGATGGAGCTGTTAAAAGCTGCTAACCGGCTGTAACAAAAAATTATATTTATTCTTATTCTAAAGAAAATAAAGTTCAAAAACGTACCTAAAAATATCAAAAACATCCTGCAAGTGTGGCCCCATCAATGACGGTATGCATGGCAAAAGAACAATTAGTAAGAGTAACGCGCTTAATAACAATAATATATCAGTCTCAGTCTAAAAAAAAGATAGAATAAAATCAGTTTGAGTGTTATTTATATGACAATACTTGCCTTTAATAACTTTAACAACTCTTTAAATAAAGCCTTCTCTGTAATCTTGTATAGCCATGTTGGATGCTTTCTTACAACATGACCCAGTAGAATTAATGCTTGAAATTTTATCTCATTTGTACCTCTTACTAATGATTCATGCAGTCTATAACAAGAACACCTTTACTATTATGAATCCATCGATTATCAAACTCAATCACTTACTTGTTAAACAAATAATCATGATGAGAATCCCTGACATTTATCAACACTTCCAATAATGGTACTGAGTTTGATACAATAAACTGATCATATAGCCCATTAACAAGCCATGGTTCTTTCACTGCAAAATAGATAAACCACTTGTTATTATTGATACACTGCACAATATATAGAAATATATACCTGTACTGAACAATTCGCACAGTTTTTGCTTAGCATCGTCCACAACTTTTGCATCATTGGAATTGAGTTGTTCAAAAAACTCAGCCATTGTTCTGTGTTCTTTACCTGCATTTGGTTTTATCAATGGCCAATGAGCACTACTATATGATGATGATTAGTTTTTTGATCGTTCTCTGTCTAATAATGTATTAATCTTGTTATTGAAGGTAACATAAGGCATTTGAACATTGTTACACAGAACCATGAAACCTGAAAAACACATGATTAATATGAGGATACAGCACAAGTCCACCACGGGAAAGAGCACAAATTGTACAAAAGTGATAACATACAACATTCAGCTATCTATCTTTAAATGCTTCTGTCAAAGTCGGTAGGATAAAAGAACAATAAAGCTTTAAGGTTAGGATACAATCTCTAATTGATTAAGTGATGATGATCATACCAATGAAGAAATTAATACTCCGATGAGTTTAAAGTAACAACAGCAGCAATTAATAATTACATTTAGATGCGATTGATACTTCTTCTCCTCTGCACCTACCTCGCTTTAGAACTATAATCCAGGATCTGTCACTACTGCACAGATAGTACGTGCCGCACGTACGGTTGCGAACGCACGATTCGTCCTGTGCAATAAACGTATGTACATACTTTCTTGTATTTTTTGTAGTCTGCATACGGATGCGTATCAATAAATAAAAAACCTGTAATTATAACAATAATTCATAATTTTCCATATTAATAAAGTCATGTTTAATATTAGCTTCTAAAACTTTATTCAAGTTTAAAACTATAAGCTGACGTTAATTTTAAATGCAAAGTTAGTTTTACTACATTGTAAACTATTATACATATATTATTATTTTAATTTAAATATGCACTGACAGGCATACAATTAAATAAAGATAATCTGTTGTATCGCAAATGTAATATCTAAAATGTACTCAACAGTATGCAACTTTCTATACACCAATACAAAGAAAGTTTGAAAGTTACAGCTAATATTGTTGCTATTTAATTGACATACTGATGAAGTATATAATATTTTACAAAACATTATACATCAACAATCTAGTCTGTTTGATAAATTGAGTTGTCTGATAAACCGTCAACGTAGAAACGTAAAGATTTTTCGTTAGAGAGCAGGGGGTATTTACACTCCATAAGAAACTTCTTAACGTTTTTACTGTTTTATACATATTTTTACACTTATATCTAACTTCTACTTGTATACCTATAATATTGTATCATTCACAAAATAATCAATCTAAACGACATTGTTAGTTAAAATCAATCAGATTACCAGCAATAAATATTGGTTTGGCGAGGCGGAGCAAAAATCTTACATTCATCTATAAGCAAGTGCAGATTGGTACAACAATCTCGGTATGAAGGTAACATTCATAAGTGTCCCAAGTACATGATGAGTATTGTGCGTTCATTCTCTCTTTCATAAAATAGAAGCGTCATAAGGCCAGTCCGAGACATTTAAAAAAGGAGCAGACTGATATAGAGTTATACGAAGAACATTTGCAGCGCATTGGTTCAAGTGGTAGAACTTCTGCAAAGAAGCCAAGGAAAAAAAGTGGATTGAAAAGAAGCGCGTCAAGTAATCTTCTAACACGGACCGTCGGTGTTTTAAAAGAATACGCAGGTTTAGGCATCAAATCGCCAGAGCATTATTTAGGTGAATCTGACACCTATTTCAAAAAAACTCTAAGACAGTACGACGGGTTAGAATTACTCTCGCCTTCTGGATATCGACTTTCACCAACGACACCAGCCAAACGTCCAAAAAGCGTAAGCGTCATAACTTGACAATTAAATAATAATGTTTCAAAATTTCATATGACGATGTCTGAAAAAATTTACAATTTTGTTTATTTTATTTAAAATTAGGAAAAACCTGGTTCAAAAAAGAAATTAGTTGGTCAAGGTGATCATCGAAAGTCAAAAGTATATTTCTCTATTAGTGATACTTCGATAAATACTCCACGTCCAGTAGACAACGACGATAACGATAACGACGTCTTCTATTCTCCTGACAGTGCAAATTCATATTTTGGTTGTAAATCCCAAAATACTGAAGTTGATAGCTACCTAACTTCAGAAGAACTATCTGCAAGGTTTACCGAAGTTTATCTTGAGGCAAACGAAGTCAATAGTAAAGTTATCGTATCAGAGAGAACAGAAGAAGATTCTGCTTATGCTACTCTTCTTGAATCAATCGATTCAACAGAACAAAATAAAAATAATACTTTAATAGAAGACGAAGAAGATCAAGACAAAATGGCTGAAGAAGGACCGGGACAAGGAGACAACATAGAAGAAGTTGAAAACTTGATACGAGAGTCTCTTCAAGAACAAGAAAAATTAGATAAAGAAGAAAAAAATGACAAGAAAGAAGACAAGGATGAGAAAAAGGAAGACGCCGATAAAACTAGTCAAGGCCCTACAGTAAATATTATATAAAATATGTGTGTATTAAATATAAGTATGTCATTTTTAGGAGGATGAAGACATTCCTACCGATGAGAAATCGGTGCTAAAAGAAGTTGAAGAATGCGAGCAACAATGTATGGAAATATATAAAATTCTAAATGAATTAAAGCAACGAGTTACCGAGTTATTAAGTGTAAGTATTTGCTTCATCAATGTTTTTAGATTCTTATTTAAATGTTGTATTAACAGAAAACATCGCGCACACCGCAAGAAGATCAAGAATTAGAAGTCAAACAAAAACTCCTCAATGACAAAATGGCAATGCTTGAGAACAAGACTCGTCGTATTGAACTGCTGGTTGGCAAAACTAAGAAACCTGACTTTGATAAGTATTACGATGAAGACACCTTGCCAAAGGTAGTAGTTTGTGGTATGGCAGAAAACAATATGCCAAAGTTTATTATTTGCGACGACAAAAAGCGTCGCAATGCTCGCAAAACTGCATGTAGTCCCATTACTGGGTCCAGCAAAACATGTCCAAATGCAAAGTTACCGCAGCAGCCATTTGCACAAACATGCATTGTTGGTGAATTAGGTTCTCCAGGAGGAGGAGGAGAAAGAGGAAAATATAAGTTTTGTCCTGGAGGACAGAGTTTCAACAATCAATATGCAAACCCAATGATGGTAAACCTCCAAACAGCAAAAAACAACTGTTCTTTAAAATGCTTTTTTCTAAAATACAGAACGCCGTTCCACAATTTGCGAAACGACTGAGCGACAGTTACGATATGCAAGAACGACTTGCTCAAGAAAACGCTGACTTGGAAGGAAAGCGCTATCAATTGCAAGAAGATCTACTTTCTAAAGAACATACATTGGATTCTTTACAACGTCAATTACTTTGCATGCAAAAGGAACTGCGTCAAGTTGTTAAAGAAAATGGCATTCTTAACTGCAAATTGCAACAAATTCAAGTAAGTTGTCTAGGTTTCAACGTCAACAAAATGACAATGTTTGTCACAATAATTCAAAATTTAAAACATCAAAATTTTACATAAAATCTTCGGTTCCAGGTTGGTGCTAAAGGTGAAAGCATGCCATCAGCTCCAATATGCCCAGGACAAGGACCTTGCTCTGCTCCACAACGCTCTCAAGGCGAGAAATGCACAACAGCTCCGCGTCCGTGCGGACCAGGAAAAGGTCCGTGTCCTGCGGATGATAATGAAGAAACCAAGAAATTAGAGAAGCAGCTTACGCTTATGGAATTGGAAGTTAAAGCCATTCAGAATGAACTGACTACTGTACGTCAGGAGCGCTTACATCTTGAGCAACATCGTCGTATGTTGTCGCCCATGCCTTGTGGGCCACCATGTGGTATGCCCTGTGGACCTCCTTGTGGTCCCTGCTTGCCACCACCCAGAGTATTTAATTTTCTAACGTTTAATTGTAAATAATTCTATATAATTATTAATATTATAGACTGATGCTCAATTTCGTGAACTACGAGAAAAATACAATTGTCTTCAAGATGACTACAAAAGCAAACTGACTGAAGTGGCAAGCTTGAGAGCTGACGTTGATAAGTTTAAGAGCACATTGCAGGACTCAATAGATGCTAAGAAAACACTTGAAGAGAAGATTAAAGATTTGGAAAGAATGCTCAGAGAATGCAAAGACCCAAAATCAGTATAGATTGTCAATTACGTTTTGATTAAGCATAATTTACATTGTTTGTTTTTATTAGGGTACATATACTAAAGAAAATTTTATTGAGCTGGAGCAACAGTTAACTGTCGCTAAACAACGATTCCGAGATGCTCAGGATGAACTTGACGAGTTGCGCGCTTTAACTGAAGAGCAACAATGTCAATTAAATGACTACAGAAACAAAGTACTTTTTTAAACTGTCCATTAATTTAACAGACTTTGTAAAACACTGTTATTTTTGTTTGTTTTAGTACTTAGATGCCCAACAACAGGTTGAAGAGCAAAAACGTCAAATGGACCTCATGGAACTTGAGAATAGTCGTATTGGCGAACAAGTAAACTTAGAAATCCAACGTGTTAAGAATCAGTTCCAGGAAAAACTGCAAGAACTCACACCATTGCCAGATATATTAAAAGCTACCCAACTGAAACTCCAAGAAGCGCAACAAATGCACCTGATGGCTGAGCGGAATAACGAGGCGCTTCTTCGCGAAATTCAAAATCTGCGAGATAAGGCAGTTATGGCTGTGGAGCAAATGGAAGCAAATAAGAGCGGCATTGGTAACTTGGACGCTGAGCGTCAATCACTTCACGAAGCTAACGAAGAACTCCAGAAGCAGCTGCAATTACTTACCGCTGAAAACGACGATTTGAGGAATGAAATGGATCGCATGCGTGAAGAAGTCGAAGATGCTGAAAAGCGGGCTCAGGAGAAACTCCACGAAATTGCACAACTAAGCGCCGAGGTAGATAACGTCCGCGACGAGTCTGCCCGCCAGGTAGCACGTATTAAAGATCGATGTGAGACTGTACGTCGATCGATGCAGAACCAAATTTGCGATCTTGAGAAGCAATTGGCACAGAGTCGGGCTCAGGCCAAAGCTGCTCAACGCGATCGCGATGACATTCGCCAGAAGATGCAATCACAAATTAATAATCTGAATGAAAACTTTGAAGATGCGCAGATGCGTATTCGTACCTTACAGGGGCATGTGAATTTCCTGAAGAGCTCTGCGGCTGTGTATCCCTCCATGGATCAACTGCCAGCAAACAGAAACTGCTAAATATTATAACATATTAATATCGTCTAATTTCTTTCACCCAAAACTGTAAACCATTTGAACCAAAACGAAGATTAACTAACAATTTTTGGAACTATGTACTATATTTATTTTATTTTGTAAATTGTAAAAAATTTAATGACCAGATCCAACAACTCTAAATATTTCTTTCGTAATAAAACTATTTACAAAATAATTATCTGTTATTAATATTGAAACAAGACGTAAATCATATAAATAGCCAAAGTATTTACATTTATAACAAACCTTAAAGTATAGTTTTTTTGTTCTGAAGTATCAGCAAGTTAATGAAGATTTCAACCACTAAAAAACACCAATTATTAGTAATTATTATGTGAAATACTTAAAACTTACCTCGCTTAGAGTTAGTTTTAAAGTACCATTTTGCAGAGGATCTTTGTTTTCAAAAATATCTAAAAAATAAGAGCATTATTCTACGAATTCTTCAAAGCAATATGAATATGTCACTTACTAAATGCTACAGTTAGATGTAATATGGCAGAAACAAAATCACCAAACCGTAAAGTCCCATCCTTTCGCATGTATCGCAGAATTAATATCGTAAGAACTTCGCTACTCAACTGAAACCCAACTTCCAACAAAGCATCCCGCAATCGTTCGGCTTTCAAGATACCAGTTTTTTCCTTTGTGTGATTCTTGAACGCGGTTTGCCAGTATTTCAGAGAGCACATCAAGTCCTTAAAGTCCGAAAACTTTAACCGTCCTATTCCAGTATGCTACATAGATTAAAATACAACATTTATGTATATTAGAAATACAATCAATTTTTATAACTTACATCCATTGTTAATACTACTTGCCGACAAACTTCTATCGACGCACAACTCTTGATATAATCATTCGGTAAACAAGCATCGAGTAATTCTTGCAACTCAAACGCATTGACAGTCCGGTGTTCATCAGCTAATTGCAGAAACACCGACTCATACTGACTAAAACTCTTTCCATCGAGCAACGGGGGCGCTTTGACAATCGCTGATTTGAATACATGTGGAAGTGTATCGAACAACTTTAACTTTAATGGTTTACTTGAATAAACCCTTAACGTAAAACCGCACTCTTGTCCAGGTTCAAAGGTGGTTGGAAGAATCAAATACCCACCTTGTTCTAACTGACACCGATGACTGACCTGCCGACTATTCGTGTATTGAGAATTCACCAGCGACTTATTCTTTTTAAAGAATGCTTTGCTTATGGTCTCCATTGTACTCTTAGGTAGGGAATATGCTGTAAACCCTATCACTTTCGGCTCCATGATGCTGTGCTGATTCAATGACACTACCACTTCCTCCAACTCGCTGAGCAAAAGGTGAAGTTGAGGGTTAATGTGAAAAGTCTCTGGATTATTGCGGCAACCACCAGCAGAAACACCTCTTTGCCACGTGCCCTGATACAACCGCATTTGCCACGTATGCTTATTATGCAACGAGGGCTCATCGCGACTTGTATCGCTATCCAGATGTACAATCTCAAGATGAGTAAACGTCTTGCAAAACTCTCCATAAGACATCCAGAATTCACCATCTATGGTTTTAAGCTTCAGACGGTCAATTTCTTGTGGAGAGACATCAGACCATTCTGGAGCGTCCGAGCACCAACTTCCGGTGTATTCGTTCGATGAACTCAACGGGTTTCGCAGTTTTATTAGTTGCACACCTTCGCCGTTGAATTTCTCAACCTGCAATGTAATTTTATAGTGATTGTAGTCGTGCAGCAATGTTGGCGATATTGTAATAATAAATATACCCTTTCGATTGCATAGATTCTGTAATTGGTGCCCAGCTGAATGCCGGAAGTGTGCTTTTCAATGTGCGTGCTAGCCTTATTCGGCGGCGTTGCTGTAGATTGAATGGTGGACGTAATAATCGAAGTCATATCTAGGAGTTTATGTAAGAGTTTGGCACTGGCAGCCGCATCTTGTCTTAAAGGAATACTTTCTGTTATGCCCCCAGTCAAATCTGCCAATCCATCAAGGAGACTGCCATATTTAAGTGCCTCGTATGATCCGTGCAATCTGAAAAATTTGAAAAAGTTTGAACTCCCGTTGTAACTTTCACTCCAGTCTGATGTGAATTATTGCGCATGTCAAATTTTAAATCAGAATTCATGAATTAATTAAGAAATAATCAAGTTATACCTAAGTTTCTAAACCGAAATGAATTTAAATTGTTTGCTACTGCTTTAAGGCGTTAAATTTAATTAGTTTCCGTGTAACACAATAATTATCTTGTCTTTTAGGTTGAGTTTAACTTAATTTGAAAAATTCCCAAAATGCTCTTCTTGCGGCTGAAGAAACCATCAAAACCAATTAAACTTATTTTAGTTCAAAAAAAAAGTTGAGTTCTTAGAAACACGTCGCACATTGTTAGAGAAAGTAGTGTGTCATGATCTGTTGATCTTGGAAGCTTACAATACAATACAAGACAAGAAGAGTGCGTTTCCTTCACGCTTGAACGTGGCGAGAGGTAAGTGATTTGTGGCAACGATACGCGTCTTGTCGATAACGGTTTCATTGCATTCTTCGGCGAGTTATGATTCAATGCCACTTGCTACGCACACGTGAAGAGCAATAATGATGCGACGATCAAGCACCGAATTAATTTTCAGAGAAACTTACTTGGCGTATGCCTTCTCCAGCAGGCCGGACCAGAAGTTATCCGAGTGCGCCGACTGCAGGAACGCCAATCGGCCGTGAACCGTTGGTAAGCGATCGTCGACCAAAACTTCCGTCCACTCGCCACACCACCATAAACGAAATCGAAACATTCCCACGTACTGATCGCTGCTGAACGACTGATCCGCGGGCACCACGCGGTAGAAGAGTCCTTTATTGAGGTAGAGGATGCCCAAACAGGACACCAGCCATCTGTCACCTGAAGTGCCACATTACATAAATATGCAAATTGATTCAATTGATTGCTATTGAACTCTAACGAGCATACCCATTTTTCCTGGGATTATGTCAAACTGCGTAGGGCCATCCTGTACGAAACTCGGACGATTGCATAGATCCTAGAAGACAAATAATATTTGAGTCATCGCACGTGACGCATTGCGGCGGAAGTCCGCGTAACATTGAGGAAACTAACATAACTGTTGTTTGGATATCACATGCATGTGCATCATTTTGTTAGAACGTACTACAACGATTAATTGCTTGCTGAACTTCATTTCATGCTACCGAGTTTATCATCAAAATATGTTGATGTTTCCTAAAAATTCCCTTTTTATGCAACGATTTCAAGGTATTGGCTGACCAATTAGAAAGTATAAATAATTTTTACAAGCCGCGCCTTAAGCATAAAAAATAAGTAAGAAGCTTGTGCGTGTTCTAAATTATTGCAAAATTTGTAGAATGCTTAAAGGCTCGTATAATTTATTGTTGTTAATTAGCATGTAACCTCTTGGTTTCTAGAGTAGATAATCAGCAATGATTAGTGCTAAACTGTAAACATGATTAATTACACGTAAAAAGCAAATTTCTAAAAGAGTATGTTGCAAAAAATAATAAAATATACCTATTATATTAGTAGAATATTATAATAGGATACTTAGTTTGTGTACAATATTCTAGTTTACCTTTGGCCGTTTCCATTGAAATTGAAACGGAGGCGTCTGATGGTAAAACACTGATGTCTGAGCGGCTGGAAAATCAGGATCTTCCCACAATTCGCCGCGTTTAAGACAACTGCGGCGGATGCGCTCGTACTCGCTCATCACCTACAACAAAAAATTAAAATAATGCTAGCTAACTATGAGTCACATGTATAGCTGGTATCTCGTTGTTGAAGAGCACAATATTATTATACAAAAATTTCCAAACATATGTTCAACTTGACTTCCTAGCGGGTATCTTCATCAAGTATTCATTCATTCATTTCTTCTCATCTCTGTATTTCTGCGAGTCGGCAACGAATCCTCCCAAGTAGGTTAGCTCTTGAAAGTTAAGTAATGAAACGCGCGTTGAGAAAATATAACAATTCGCATTCTGTAATAATGCAGCACCGCTGTAATGGATTCACATAGGTACCTACAATAATTAGGCCTTTATCGTCGAAATATTACAATGCGAACGCGTTCCGTATTCTTCCTCTTCGCCAAAACGCGCTCTGCATTCTTCGTATGCCATAAGTGTTAGCGATATGGTTGCACTTGTTGTCCGTTAGCATTGTTCGCTACAATCTCGTTCGCGTTTGTGTGTAATTGTTTACATTTCTCTAACGTTCAACTTGCTCAAGCATTTACCGTTCATGAATAACACATACCACATAATGAAAGATCTGCAATGCAAATTGATTTGCGCGGACGCGGTGGCCGCAAGGAGGCTCTGGTACAAAAATGCTTGCTTTCTTTCATTCATTCTTTCTTTATGGATGCGCAGCATGTGCGAGGTCACCAATTGCGATGATACCCACCATCCACTTAACCCAACTGCGGATGATGCTCTTGGCATACCTAATAAAACGACGCACACGGCGAATTTCTCGCTCCGGTGAACTCAAGTTGTAATTTTGAAGGCGCACAAAAACAAAACGGCGCGTCCTGTTATCAAGATACGTCTTGAGTAGTATGTACACTGCCGTCGTTAGTGTTGCTCGTATTTTTTGCATACCGCAAATGTGGTATTACTACACTTGGTGCACTTTAAACGCTTTGCTCTGCTCCGCAAAGAAAGACAATAAAACAATGAGAAAAACGATAAAAAGCAAACGTCAATTGGGCCAAGCGTCATATCTAGGCCTGCAAAGTGAAAACAGTTCTCAACCATTTTATCAGTACATATTTTCAAATCCAAATCCTGTAAATATTTCAAAGACACTATAACCTTTCATAGCACATTTTCATGCAATATTAAGAAGCTCGGAAGAAGGCGAAGGCATCGAACTGTATAACTAGTCAGTTCACTCCTTATTTTGTTTACAGCCTTGCATCGCTTGTTCCAATTGCTTCACTTGCGGTTAGCTGCAGGCCGCAGTTCTTCTGCTAACATTCCTCTTGATATATTGTATATGAGCAGATTTGTTTAAAATTTCATCAAAAAAGTTGTCGTGAAAGTGATTAATATCCATTTACCAAGTCAAGTCTTTAATTAGGTCTTATATTCAGTTTGAATCACTGATTATGCCAATCAGTTTGTAACTTTTACAGGAAACTCACAAACGCACACCTGCTAATAATGTCAGTTATTATTTAATCCAGTCACATAAGTGGAGTATTATTGTTGTTGTTGAATAGAAAGCTAGTGCAAAGAATTCCTATTCAGTTTAACAATTCAATAAAGTTTATTGGCGTAAAATTTTATAATTAATCAATTACATCGCCACGTTCACGTGTTTCGCAGATATCTTTTTCTAAATAAATATTACGTAACACCTACTCATTTCTTGGTTTATGCAAGAATCGCCAACACACTCCACTAAAGACGATGAAAAGTGAATGAACAAATCTGCTAAGGAATTACATACAAATTTCATAATTACTCATCATTATGCTTGCTTTAAAAGTGCACGTTTTATGGGCTTACATTTGTTCAAAGTCGAATAAAAAGTAAAAAGACTGTTTCGAACTCTTGTTTGTACTTGTTTAATGGTGATGTTTATGCAATATGAATATGCATGCGCTCGTAACAATGCATGAATTTATATTCGGCCATTAGTAATTTGAAATCAATGGTCAATGAATTGTTGCCACATGCAGTTATACAACAATCTGATAAAACAAGTCCGAGTACAAGCGACAGGAATGTGCACCAGTAAACCGACCGAATAAATTGTCGCAAGAAAGCCAGGCAGGTTCCTTCGTTGATAATATTGTTGGAATAGAAATGGTGCGACTGGGCTGTCTTAATAGAAGCAAACAGGTTTATAATTATATTTCCATTATATTCGTACTCGCTTCATGCTTGAACCTTCAGCATCAATCTCACAATCAGTCTCCTGCTTGAGTATTCAGCTCAAGTACTCGTATACACGTGCACATTCCTACTGAGTATTTACTATTATATAATATTATATTTGTATTTGTAACTTATTAATGTATGGAAATATGAGCCGCTTATTGCCCACTCTGCGAATGCATTAAGGTCGTTGCGGTTGTTTCAAGCAATTAGACAAATAATTCCCACTGAACTCCAGCATGCCAACTGCAACGCTGCAATCATTGATCCGCAATTTGAATTAATAATATGCACTATTCAATGATCATTCGAACTCCACAAGAACTAGAAACACTAGTAACTTTCTTTCTTCAACCGTAAACAACATGGTTTAAACGATAGTCATTGAGCAGTTGTAATAAACGTATGTAGGCCTACCTATGCACTAAATAAATATTTTCATAGATTTGTAAAATAGTGTTTTGTAAAATAGGAGAAAAAAGTAGCACATGAATGTAATAGTGTTAGTGCTGATTCCATTTAGTAGTTCATACGCCGCTTTCACATTACAAACACACTCGTCACTTTATGAATCTATTCTAATGCGTAGAATCGCCGAAGAAACTAATAAACGCGCGTCAACGTCTCCACAATCAAATCATAATTAAAGCGCACTTTTGCGTTATCAAGAAAGCGACCTGCCAACCTGCACATGTGCAAACTTTCATCAACCTCTCATCGCCGCGCTGTTTATAAAACCTAAATACTTTTAGCGCGTTTCAATCTGGAAAGCAACTATTAGAAATTGCAATTCGCGAAGCTTAAAAGGTCGAGTATTGGCAGCGGAACAACGAAGGAAATCCTGCAGTGAAATGCGTGTCTTTTAGAGCTTCGGCAGACTTATTAACGAACAATATTTAATAACTTCCGGGTGATTGCAAAAACTTGTTATGCGTACGAGCGATGCATGGCAGCAGCGATTTATCTCTTCCAAGTGCACTGCGACCATCGCAGTCAGGCAGGGAATCTTCAATTATCGAGCATACATGCTGGAAGGCATGCTAAAAATTCGCAGCAATCAAGCTGCTGTTAGCCTGCGACTTGCTCGACGACTTCAGATCCATATCAGTAATTCCGAGTACACCGACTTCATCTGCTTTTGATGATTACGCGTCAAAGCCCTTCGATGAAAATTCACCTTGCGCACGCTGCACTCACTACCCACCACATCCATAAACAATGCCTAGTGGAAGATGAGATTATCTTTACTTGTTGTTCTGTTTCCATCATTAATTACATATTCTCATTACAGAATTAAACAAGTTCTAAATCTCATTAAACCAACTCAGTGAAACTAATTAACCATGGAATAAAAGACAAAACTCATAAAACAATATAAAAAACCCAGTTACAAATGAAAAACAAACGTTTGTATTGTTTATAAATTAGAACAAAGTTTCTAAGCTAATAAGAACTCACCATAGATTAAAATTAAATAAATAATTGTATTATTTCCCAAGCAAAATAATCTCGAATCGTTGTGGTTTTATTATCCAAAAAGTTTATCCAGATCCATGAATATTATAAAATTCATTCACTATTTATTATATCGGCCGCGTGGGCATTGTTTTTAAAATAGAATTCACTTACTTCTCGAAATCAACACCACATCTCACTAAGGTAGATAATCGCAAGTTGATTGTTCGGATAAGTGAAAAATGATTAGACTCGCGGCAGCGTATTGTTGGTGCGCAATTCAAGCGAGAACGACACAGTTTGCAACACCACTTCTTGTTCACGACTGCCAGCGCCGTACATGCAGCAATTGACTTTCGAATACGCGAGCGTGGTATCTTCGGCAGCTAGGCATTTGCCACATTTGCAGTCTTAGCTTGTAAACCTCATGCTCGCGTGGTACGTGGTGATGGCATTCATCGACGCTGGAGATGGAAGTCGTATGAATAATCCAGCAAGCAGCATTCTCGCGATGGTTACTTAGTTGGCGATTGCGCTCGCATGCTGATAGTTTTGCGTTGGTTGTACATATATGTATTGCGCGTTTTTGACCTCGATCATTACAGCTCAGCTCCCGTTTTTTGATTCATCGTTATACGCGTCTCTATATGAAATCTTTACATAGGACACAGGATCTAAACAAATTAATAGAGGTATTTCTTATAATTTTAACTTTATTGTATTTGTTTACAATTCTGAATATGTATAGTACCAACGGATAGAAGCCCTGAAAGTGTTATTTGTCATTAAAAACAAAATAGTTAAAAGAATGTCAAGAAATGAAGATGAAAAATCAGTATAAGTTTTTAATCATTGTTAAATCAACGCGTATACTAAAATAGTAAGCATCATTTTGTAAATGAGAAATGTTAAAAGTAATATCGAAAATAGTTCACCTATTAGTTTCCGTATTCCTTTTTTTCTGATCTGTGATCCTAAAAATAAACAATCTATTAGATATTATGTTGTACACAAGTACTTAAATTAACAAAGAATCTAATGTCAGTGAGGGCAAGTTGTACTCATCTTTAAGCAAATTTTTACCAAATAGTAATAGCGTATATACTGAATCATCACGTAATATATGAGAATAACAACTATTAAAATAAATTAAACTTACGTTAAATTATTTTAAGATGAGTCGCGCGATCAGGCGGATCTCCCAGAAAACTGTGAACAACAAAAATTGTATTAATATAAATCAAATAAAACGTGAAGTTAACTAAAGAATAACTAACTCAGCACAAGTAATACTTGCAGCCTAGGTTTGTTTTCATTGCTCTCAAACGGTAATTAATATCATCATTTTATTAACTAAATAGTTGATTAATAATTGCTTTGAATACTTGCCTAAATATCCTCCGCAGGAAGATAGATCCAGCGACCTAACAGTCTATCCTAAAACTGAAGAATTTGTTGTTAGTAACGATACTAATAAATTTTAAATCTTTAGGTTTTAAGTAGGGATTCAGTTGTTACAATGGTCATCAATTGATTTATGACAGGGATAACTTTGTCATCATTTACAGATTTAAGAAGCAATGTTAAATATTTGGCACGCACCTTCGACAGAACAAATCGTACCATTCCACCATTCCTCCATTCCTCAGGTATCAAACACCGCAAGAAGCAAGACACCCTAAAAAAAATAAATATGAAATATTACTATATGCAGGGTAAAACATCAAAGATTAATGATCTTGTACTGTATATCAGTGCAATGTATCAACACAAATTTTCTGCCATATGCTTGTCTATATTATTAATTTTAAATTCATCAGAAGTTAGAAGAAATCAAAGAAACAATTAAAATATTCGTTACGTACCCTAAGCAGTAGATTCAAGATTTCCATAGCTTGGGTATTAAACGAAGACCAAAAACCTACAAAACATACGAATATATTACTATTTCCACTGTAAAAAGTACTTGTAATTTATCAGAAAAATGTATCAACAAAATAATTCTGTCATATGCTTAGTCTCGTTAATAATTCATCATACAATAAGTACCCCTTAAGAAATTACAACCAAAAACTTACCATGCATATACGGAATCACCAATCCAAAAAAAGCACCTAAAACAATAAATCTTAGATTAATAAATTTCATTTGAGGCATGGGAATGTTACCAATATTTAAGGCACAATCACAAAACCAGCTTTGTAAATGCTTCCTATACGGTATTTAATATAACCCAGAACTGGCATCCAATGAATATTTACAATTCACGAACGTTATTGCTGGGTAAAAGTTTTAAGATAGATGAATTTAACATAGAAAACTTACCTCTGCTTAATTCCGGTTCGAGAATACAAACAGGGTCCAACAACGGCCTTCCGAACATCAATCTATACAACAACAAAAATATGACAATGTAATAAACTGAAGAGCAGTCCAATATTTGTGAGGTGTTACCAATATTTGAAGGCACAACCACAACATTAATCTTTGCAATTGCTTCCTATACGGTTTTTAATATAACCCAGAACTGGCATCCAATGAATATATTAAAATTCACGGACGTTATTGCTGGGTAAAAGTATTTAGGAATATATTATAGAAAACATACCTCAGCACGATTCCTGTTCGAAAGTACAACGGATATCAAACCACAAACTTGAAAGGTAATCAACGCGGCCCCATTATTTTAGATTCACCTGTAAAAACAAACTCAGTAAGCTCAAGACGTCAAAGAAGAATTCAATTATATTTTTCGAGTATGTCAGAAAGAACCGACTCAACAGTTATTCAGTCTGGGGCGGTAACAAACTCATCACAGCAATAAAGTTGAATTAAAAATCAAAAACAGAA
>NBZA01022240.1:0-44712 GCA_003054995.1 Aleochara bilineata | reverse complement strand
TCTTAAGCGCTCCTAGGACGCTTTCTTTGTTTGTTACTCAAACGGTTATTGTATTAAGAATAATTTTTAAATTGTACTTCCACCTGCTATAAATAAATAAATTGTATGAATTCAATCAATGAATTCAGGAACAAAAAGGAATTCTAACGATAACAAAATGCAATATCAATTCCAATAAAAATGGATATTTCCATTTTTTATGAATAAAAACACCAACAACAACAACAAGAATTAAATTATATTTTGCTCTGGAAAGTTAAAACAAGTAAAACAAAAACATTTCCTCCGGATTGGTAAAAATGCTGAATAGAAATTCATGTTTATTAATTATTTAATCAACGAAACAAGTTCACTTGCTTGGCGCTCGCCATTCACAGTCTGCGCCTTTCTCGGTTTATAATTAGTCTGAGCAGGTTTGGGGATGGTGGCGGCGATGTTTTGCTATCTTGAGAGATGAAACCAACATCTAAGGCGGTAGCCAGCGACGGGAAGAAGGAAAGAGACTTGGTTGGTGCTAGCTGGCGGCACGTTTAAAGTAACTCGCGCGCCACGTAATGCAAATTAAGTTCTTTTGTACAGTAGCGACGCTGCTCTCCTTTTATAAGAAACCGTTTTGCAAACAGACATCGGCAACCAACATAAGACGTACAATATTTGCAATACGTAAGAAAGCACAAAAACTAAAACAAGAATCGTCTTTGAAATTTGCGAAAGACGTTTGCAGATTTGTCTTCTAAAACGCTTTAAATTTTAACTTTAATGAGACCAAATACATATGTATAACCGACCTTTAGGTATATACGTCTATTTCTTCTTCGACGTCGTAATTGCAAGAAATAAGCAAACATATGCGTTTCATCTGTGTCTTTCTTGGCTTGGGTATGCTTTCTTCAAGCTTGTTGTGTGAATCGATACGAAACGCGACAGTCATGTCAGTCATGTTATGTGAATTTTCACTTTACACTGCAGAAAAAAGAAGACGAGAAAGACGATGAATTGCCTAGTAAGTAAGTAAGTCGAGTCTTTGCAATGCAGGACAGAAGACATCGAAGCAATGCAGACACATTATGGAAGAGTTTCGTTTCGCGGTGATGTTGATGCCATATTTGTAATACATTTTATACCATATTCCAATTATTTCCAAATGGCATATAGGCACCCAGACTGGCACTGGCAGTCCTTATCCTGGCTGCTGGCTATGTGGATATTATGAATGTGATATAATGTGTTACGTAGGAGCGGCTGGAGGTCGATGAACGAAGCCCCGGCCTAGCTTTGGCCCCGACACGACTCCGACTGACTGACTAACTAATAGTTGCTTACACACAAGGCACTCACTCCGATATATTTGCTAACGAGAGATATAAATAAATATGAATTCAGGCTGCAAGTGGCAGAATATTAAGCATTTGCATCGCTTGCTCTTGCGCTCTTGTCAAGTAATTTGTTCAGAAAAAACACTCTGTTGCTGGCTGGTTGCTTGGCTATGGTGATGAAAAGAAAAGTTTCCAGACTTTTCAAACTTTAATATTTCAATCAATGGACGAGAAATAAAATAAAATACTTGGAATGCGAATTTACCCTCGTCCTCGATAATTACACTCGCATCATTTTTCCCTGATTACTATTGATTGCTTTTTCTTTTACTCTCTGATCTTTAATTATTTGCTATAATTTTAAATTTAAAAGTACCTAAAACTTCTTGGTTTATCGCATCTGAAAACGTCATTGCAGTTGTTGTCTTTGTAAGACTATCACTGCAGAAATCAATAAGTAATAAGAAACACGAAACAAGAATCAAGAAACAAGAACAAGAGTCTTTCTTACAAGAACATAAAACATAACTGCAACTTGTTACAACTAGATATAGTCAGTCACTCTTATCCTACTTCTTTTCTCTTTGTATTTCAGTTGCTTCCTTGGCTTGGATAGTCTTTGCTTTGCCGACAAACAAACAAACAAACTTGTCTTAAGATTATTATTTCATTAACAGATCTTAATCAAATAAACAGTCCAATTTGAATGTATCATCAGACAATAATAGCACTAACTATACATTTAGCGCTGTGCATCCTCATCCTTAAGTGGAGGATGGGAAGAAGATAAACAGAAAACAAGCAAGAACAAAGTCTTGCATGCTATAACAATGCGCAGAAACACAACACAACTGAGAAACCAACAACTAATAACATAATAATAACAGAACAGTGATAATAACAAGCACCAGACGCGTCTGCCTCCGCCACTGCCACTACCACCTAGCACGCACGTAGTAGTGCTCCAGAAGAAGTAATTTCTCTTGTCCTCGTATGGTATTCTCGCGGCTCGCGCGAGAAACAGATAGACAGACAGGCAAGGCAAGTCAGACTTGTGCAAGTTTAACTGAATAATAACTTCGCGGTGCTAATCTAGTTTTAGTTCTATTACGAGCACACTACTAATTGAACTAAAGCCCAGCAAACTATGTATAACTTCGAAGTGAACTAGGAATTCAAAAGTGCAATTCTCATCAAAAATGGTAAGAATTGCACACAAAAAAGTCTTTCAAACTCTTGTCATCTCATGTCTTGTCTTGTTTTGAACTTGATCTTTCTTTTACTTTGCGTCGTCTTCTGCTTGGGCGGTTGCCTATTATTAGATGTGGATCTAACCAAGCACATCACATCATGCATAAGTTGGATTACTTTCCACGAAGTTTTCCTTTCACCGAAAAGGTTCAGGTTCACGTTCACGTTCACCCTTAGGTCAGTTTTTCTTCTTTGTAAATATCTATAAGCCAAGACAGGGCAGTTCGCATGCGTTACCTTACAGGTTCCTGCACGAAATATGGATGAAGCAATCAATTCATCTTTATTATCCTTACCTGCAACAAAAAGACAAAAAGAAAAGTTAAAAAATTGAATTCACTTGCAGGGAAGGAAACGACTGGAAAGACAATGAAAAGCAGCGCAGAGCAGACTAAACTAATGCATAATCGATCATCAAGTGACATAAATAATATACGAAAGTACAGAGAGAGTGTATAAAGGATCTCTATCCCTGACGATTTCTTGACACTTTGCCAAGTCAAGCCAAGCCAGGAATATTCTTCTCGGCTGCATTATTAATGCTAGGATGCATTTATATTGGACTCCAACTCATCTAAAGTCATTTACTTGTATTTCGCTTTTTACACTTGGAGTGTTTAAAATGAATTTAAAAATTTCAAAGTTATTGTTTGTTTTTGAGTGAAGAGAAGAGAAGAGAAGAGAAGAGGAGTGAAGCAAACACTCGGTGTGGGTTTCCACCAAATATGTTTACGTAAGTTTGTTATCTCTTCCAGGGATGGGACGAGATGGGATGAGAAGAGGTTCGGTGGTGGAGTATACGGTCTGGCAACCACAAAACGTCGCCGCTGCCACAAACACCAAACTCCAGGCAGGCAAGCAACCAAACAAACACATCCACCAGCACAGCACAGCGCCATCACAACAACAAGCAAGTGCAGCCGGCGGTGAACTCGCACCCACTACGTAAACCACAATCAGTCGGTTACTTAACTTACTTGGCGCATAGCATAGCATAGAATTCGCCCAAATCTTAGGCATTGTTTCGCTCTCCATGGATACATTACCAATACCCAAGCAAAGACAAAACCAAGACGCGAGACAAGACAAGACGTAGACTTCTTATTCATAGAGAAGAACTACTGTAACGCGGTGCATATACGCGTGATGAGAGATATCACGTAAATCCATAAGTTAAGTAAGCATCTCTTCGGATATCAAGCAAGGGGAATAGGAATACGAATAGGAATACGAATGCGAAATCAACTCTAACTCTCTCCACGCTCACTCGGGGAAGCCACTGAAATGAACAGCAAACGACGAACGAAGAAGCGGCTTTCGCAGTTGCGGTTTATTCGAGCAAATAAGATGCGTATCATATCATCTCCTCGTGGCTGTATCGGTCGATTGAGAAGCGAAACTGACGCCAGAATACATTTCTCATTCGTGGCAAAAAATACAATTATATTACTGCTCTTTGTATCATAGCTACATACACAGTTTACTTGAGAAATGTACACATCTATGTATGTACAATTATACGATGCAAATTTCTCTTAATACCTAGCAATTTTCACGTTTGCCAGACAAACATCCAGCGTACAATGTAATTACAGCTGGGATTTTAACACTTTGAGTATGTAGTATGTAATATTAGATATTAAGCGATAATTGCCACTGGATTCATATTCACATTCATATTTGTATTCGCATTCGCCTTTGCCAATAAACATGTTCTCTTATCGTTCGTTTGGCGGGTGTGTAATACCGCAATGCAATGCAATGCAATGCAATGCAATGCAATGCAATTGCACGGCAATGAATGCGCCTCGGGAATCGGTAGATAATATCAGTAATTGAAGACATTTGAGATAATCGTCTGTGAAAGAGAACGCTCAGCACTCAGAACTCCACACACAGCACAATCGCAAGCGCAGTGTACTTACTACTAATGAACATCACATAATTACTAAATATTGCACTACCTTGCAGGTGAGCATTTGTTATTGCAAATGAGCGCTGATGATAGTGGTTCTGTTTAATAAATAAATAGTCCTATAGACACTTCAATAATGTGCATATGATCCTAATAGAAGTGAATAATGTGGGACGCAGACGGTCAAATCAAGCAATTAAAGTGAAGTCAAGTCAAGTAGCAGGCAGTCGTTAAGTGATATTGAATTGAGCGAACGGCCCAGACCCCGAGACTTTGCATTGCATTGCCAAAGCCAAAGCTAGCACAGACCTGCACAAGCGGTTGGTTGTGTGTTTGTTGAACTTAAGTGGATGAATTAATGATTGTGGAACGCAAACAAACAGGATGCTCTGCCCGCCTAGACTTCGCTCGACTCGACTATGTTGCGAGGATGCGGGTTGAGCTTGAGCAGAAGACAACAACACAGAAGGATATGGGTCAGGACCTTGAAACACTGAACTACTAGCTAGCTGCCTCAAACTTAGGCTTAAGTAACCTTCAAGTCCTCGAAACAACAAGAAAAGTGGCAGGTGTTCGGTCAAATTCAATAATTTTCAAACTAAAGCTAAAGCTAACGAGTGACTAAAGTAAAATAAAACAGTTTCAGCAAAGCAGAAGCAGGTGATTGATTCAAACGCAGCTGATATTTGAGAAAAACGTCTAACACTTTATAATTATGTACAAAGACTTTGAATTCCTTGAAGATCGGCGAGACAACAGGACGTATTTATTTGAAAATAACGAAATCGCAATTTAAATTAAATTGAGACGTTCCTGCAAGGAATTCCGACCATTTGCATGCCAGGGCCTAGGTCTCAGACCCAGTCTAGTCTCAGAAGTCATTGCAATTCCTTGGCTCAAGTAATTTATTCCGAGTGCTTATTGCTGCTGATTTTAAACGATCTAGTTGTTCTCTACCATCAGCTTTATGTACGTACAACTTAACTTGAATTTGAATTATTTTAAATCAGTCTTACAGGAAATAATTCGTACGTTGACCTCTTAAATGACTAAAACAGCAGACTTAGGTACATATGTACATAATAGTCTAGTACTAATTAAAGTTACAATTAAAAAGAATTATTAATCTGCTTGCACGTTGCATTGAAAAATAATCCTGAAGCACAAGCACTAACTGACTGACTACCTCTACTTCTACCTCTGTTGTATTGTAGAATATAGAGTAGAGAGTATCTGCTCTAATTACGCATGTCCTTGCAGTACCATGTATTAAAACCGCCTCCAGTATCCATCCTTTGCGTTGGATCATTAGGGGAGCGAGGCATTAAATCCCAACTCAACGCATGATTCAGGCGAGGAAAAAAGCAGAACGCACAGGCTAGGCGAGTGGTTAGAGGATGAGAATAAATCTATGCTCTCAAAGCAGCAGATTGAAAACTTGAGGGGAAAAGCACGTTGTTACGCACCCACGCAGGACTGAAAACGACTGGGGATTGCAGATGAAAACAGCACACAGGAAACCCCAAAGCAGACGCAAAAGAAGAAGAAGAAAGAACGTGCGCAATGTGGATCTGGATCAATGTGTCGACAGTTAGGCGAGGACTCACGCAGGACCCTAAGCCTAAGGCTAACCCTAACCCTGCTCACTCACTCTTGCCTTGCTCCTGAGACTCTGCCACTCCGTCAGCAGGAATATTGAGCGCTGAAGGCTTTGAACCATCATTCCCTTCAAATTAAAATTGAAGAACGAAGGAACGAGCAAAAGGGCTGAAAGTAAGTCATTTGCTTGACTTTCTAAATTTAAAATGCAATAATTTAATATTATTTAATTATTTCAATATCTAACTATGTAAACGTACAGGTATTTTGAAAATTTGAGCCCATTATTGAAAGTTTGTTGATTTTCGTTCAAAACTAACGATAAACTAAACACAGACAACGTATTAGTGGAGTTAGACACTTGACTAGACGTGATTTATATTACAATACAGTACAGTGAAGCTTGAGCTTGGCTGCTGCAAATATGAATTAAACAAGTACAAGTACAAGTGTGTTTAGTCATTCGTTGATTCGTTGCTTCGTTATATTATGGTAAAGGGACAGCGTTGAGCTGAACTGATTACGAGCTGAATGTATCGCTGTAATAATAACAAAATATAGTATGTGGTATTATGCTAGTGCTAGGTAGTAGTTGCCACACCTATTCAAACATGCACTAGCTAGCACTAGAACTATAATGGTACATACTGGACTGGAGCTCTTGCGCTTTAATGCAATATGTAATTTATTGAAACTTAATGAAAACACACACTCAATCTACTCTTGCTTCAACCCAACTCAAATCATTTGAAATGAAATGTAATGAAATGAACTCAAATCAACCTGGACCGAGAACTATTACTATTACTGTAGCCCAGCAAGCTCTGGGCATAATTCCACGAGCAGACACCTCGTAAATTCCCTCATGTTAGTGTTCGGTTTCAATGAATGTAAACTTGTGAACTTTATCGATACAACTTGCAACTTACAACTTAAGTTCAAAGCTTATTGACTGCCAATACATACGTTGCATACTATTAAGGTACAATATAATAAAAGTTCAGAAACTAATAATAATTTGTTACTGATTCGCTCACTGCTCAGTGAAGCCAAAACAATAACATAATTTCATTCAACAATTGCAGTTTTGCTCTATTTAATACATTGGTGTAGTTCTAGATGTAGACCAATTGTTGCTATTGCTGCTGATGCAGTTAACTTACATATATCGCTAGTGTGACCTCATTAAACGCCTTGCCAAAAATAAACGAGCAATAAACATTTACGTCCTGCGATTTCCCACTGACGCCACTCTTGCGTCATAGGCACGTACCCTATGTGCAGGTAGGCATCTCAGTGGCAAATTCACTTATAAATATATACATATTTCCATATTACTAAACGCATATTAAAACGGCTATTAAGCTAACAATAATATTACATGTGGAAGAAATTACTGCACTGGAATGTGGTAAACAAAACAGTAAAACGTTCATATCATAAACAATTTCCACTCGAATTCAGTGATTTGATTTATTATAGAAAAGTGTGCCTGCAAGCACCCAGGTTAGCCAACTTGACAACTATATATTGTAGATGCGAAAAAAACAAAGAAACCCGACAAAAACGTGAAAACAAAAGCTTTTAAACAAAAGTAAAACAACTAACGAATGGAGTGTTTACATTAAAATAACAATAAAATAATAGAAACGATTTGTTTTGCCTTGGTAGCTGGTTGGTAGGATCTCATAGATGTTGTTTATGATTGTTCGCCTATTAAACAAATACTCGCGCTGCGATAAAAATAGAAAAATAGTAAAATAACATGCGGAAAATCTACCACGCGCATAAATAAACAACCGGCATTCGCATTCGGTTCATGGTTGGTTGCCTTGCAATGAATGCAATGCAATGCAATGCAATGAAATGCGCTACGATTAGGATAATTTATTAATTACTCATTTATATGCGCAACTATGCAATAACAAATAAACCAACGTTTATTTGTTTCCACTACAATAAAACGCAATAATAGCAATGCATTAACGGAATGGCAAGATCATATAATTAATATTGATGTCCATTAAATAAGATATTTATATGTATAAAAAGTTGCCTACATTAAAAAAAAGATGAAATTGAATTGCGTAGACTTGATTAAAATGAAAATGTCTACCAAATTCAATTCAATGCAACCCAATACTATAACGTGTGAATGCTCAACTTAACGTTTTAATAAACTGGTTGAATATGTGAAGAATAAGTCGACTCGAGTCGAGTTGAGTTGAGTTTAGTCAAGGATCGCTTATTATACGCCCATATAAACCAAATGCGCATTGACGCACCATTTACGTCACCGAGGCGGACAATCAGCGTCTAATCGCACAGCGTTCATGTTGATTATTGAATAGACTTCTGCGTGAGTGTACACCAAGCGAAGAAATGTTGTACGACGTTCAGTTCACGAATAAGTTTGCGTACAACACGCACAGGATAGAGGTTTAAACCTA
Organism: Aleochara bilineata; assembly: GCA_003054995.1. Lineage (NCBI taxonomy): Eukaryota > Metazoa > Arthropoda > Insecta > Coleoptera > Staphylinidae > Aleochara > Aleochara bilineata. The sequence goes on along the minus strand of NBZA01022240.1, from coordinate 36,181 downwards.
CAGATTTAATAGAATCGAATAGAAAACTCCCAGCCAACTTGTTAGTCAGCTCCTTCTGCCTACGTGCCAGCCATTCAAGCAACTAATTGACTAATAGAGAGAAGAAATGCATTCAAACGTGCACTTCTTGACTTAATCGCGTTGCACTGCAGTGCATTAAGGTAATGTTGTGCGTCTCTTTTAATGAACTCGATCACAATGCTTTTTGGATGATATTGTTTGAATATCGAGTGCAAATATGATTGGAAAAGTGTACACTTGAACGGATTATATCGCGCATTCCTGTAGCATAGGTATAGGTAGGTGAGTTCGGTCATTGCACTTAAAAATAAATAAATAAATGCACTCGCTTGGCGCGCGCATACAACTCGTATGTACAGATATAGAAAGACAAGGACGCGTATTTATAAACAACGCTCAGCTGACAAAGACGCCTAGACGCTGTGCCTAGAAGTTAGTGCAGTGCACCTTTGCACGCATAAATTTAGCGTATTTACTCAATTTAAGTGTACTTATTCGCTTTTATAACTTTGTTTTCAAGTTTTAGGCAACACGTTATGCAATTTTTAATTTAGGATCGAATGAAACAATCAACATTAACAGGTTGCTTGAATGCTTGAAGGTTCGACATCCATTTAAGTCATAATGCATGTGTGATAATGAGTAACAACAATCAATAATAGTAAAACAGTAAAAAGCTGTTAAAGTTGTTAATAAAGTACGCAAATCGCTCGCTAATCGGATAAATAACCTTCGCGGTAGCAACGCATAATGCAATTCATTAAGTCATCTTGTTAATTGATTTTTTCTACGAAAAAACAATGAATTAGTTTTGTCTTTTATTGTAGAAAGAATTAAAAAGTTGAAAAAACTGTACAAGTAAAGAGAAAAGAACGTGTGAAGAACAAACTTATCAACTAAATATTTACACATTCATTCCACTTGTAGAATGTAAATATAATAATAAAGTAACAACCTAACAGCAAGCAAATGGAATCTCCTCACGCAAGCAACCCTAACCTAACCTGACCTGACCTCAGCCCTGTCTGGGTTTGGTGAGCTAAAGTAGAAATCGCCGAAGGAGCGAACGAACATTTCATAAAATTTGCAAGTTATAAACAACCCTTGACTCGCCGATGTTGGTGGTGGTGGTGGCGCGATAAGAATTTTATTTAGTGCGAACGCAATTCCGAGCGTCGCCTTAAATTTTCTTTATTTGCCTGCGAGCAGTCCGTGTCCGTGGCAAACGCAAAAACGGCGGTATAAACATATAATAAACAAATGAACATTCGTGAACATGGCGTGTTCGTTTTACGATACGATACAGCGCAGCGCGCCAACGTATTTTAATTCTACCGCCCGCCACCACCCATCTACCTTCCAGCAAATGCAAAAACTTTTGCATTATAGACAACCCAAAATACACGTCAACTTTAACTTTATCTCTTATCTTCACATCTCTTATTTCACATTTAGTGCTATTTATACAAAATGAAAATTTTCAACAAAGAACGATTTCTTTAAACATACCAGGAGACAACTCAAGACCAAGACAAGGTAAAGGAGATCGATGCTTATCAGTTAATAAGGAATTACGTTGCATTTTTGCTAAACGTGAACGTGGCTTGGCTGGAAAGTCCGACTTACGTACGTTCGTTCGTTCATTGCCTTCTTCTTGCTTTTCTCTTAGCTTGTCTCCTTCAATGGATTGGCAAATTACAAGCGCAAGCACACGCGCAAACTGTACAGCAGGTTAACATTTCTCGCATGAATTTATGCGAAATGTGCACGTGCGCCTGCGTTTTATCGAATTACACACATAAATTACCACGCCAATTTGACATTAAATAATCGGAACCGAACGCCATGCGCCACCGAAAAAGCTGCCCGAGAAGACTTTCATTCTTTCCTTCATTGATTAATTGCTGGGCGCAGAAGGAAGGCTGCGTTTTAAATTTATGACAACCGTTTAGTCATGCATCATCAACATCAATTCCGAACACGAACATTTGAACATTTGGCAACGCTTGCTTGTTGCTGACCGGGTGCACCTATAATTTCAATTCGAATTCGGACATTTGGCCCCTTCTTGCCCCTTTGAATTGCATACGGAAGCGAATAAACACGTGCCAACTCCAACGTATTTTATTTTATTTCTTTACATTTTTTTGGGTGTGCGATGGCAGCTGCACTTCGCCTCAGGCTTTCTTTTGAACGAAGCATTTTTTAATTTAACTTTTGCATTACATTGCACTGCATTGCACTTTTATTTATCAATGGTTTTAAAATTTTTAGGTTAGCAGCTGGTTTATTGTCAAGAAGCGACACCTGCAAATTGAATTCTGCAGAGTTGGTCTTCTAACCTAACATCTGTCTCTTGAATTTTCAAGAATTCAAATGATTTTTTTCAATTTGAATTTGTTACGATATGAGAAACATTTCTAGCCAATATATAACTGAAGTGGCTTTAGGAGATTGGGATGATATCAATATACAACCCCTGTCAGAGGCACACAAAAACTGCCGTCTGAAGAGTGGGTTTGGGTTCGAAGGCACGAAATTGATAACACAAATCGAAGAAATAAAATGATACACACAATGGAACAAGACAAGCTTTTCGAATGAAAATAAATGGATGGCAAATATGGATCGACGGTCTCCCGAGAGTTGCAGCCTTTCACCCTCAGCTCACTTCAAGAAGAGGCAGGTAAGTGAAGTGAGTAAAGTACTTGACGAAAAAATAATTGAAAGCTTTTCACTTCGCGTCACGCTTGTTATCAGTTAAATAAAATTAATTGTTGCAGGACCAGGAACAATTAAAATGAACGATTCTAGAAACTATCATATTGTAGTTTCAGCACGTTAGAAATACTCGTTTCATTTAATAATCCGTGTAAGTACAGTTGCCTAAGTTAAGTTGAGCGTCCTCCTCTGAGATTTGCGCTTGCGCTGCCTACAAAGTGATACTTGCATTCAGTAATATGAATAACAATTCACACTTGACACACGAAACGAAACTCAACTCAACCGAAGAGCCATACACTTAACACTTGACGCCGCGCCGTGCAGTGTTTCTCTGCGAAACAGAAATGGTCCTGGAGCCTTGAAGTCGTCAGGCAATATGAAGGAGGCGAACGAAGCATTAGTGTCATTGCATACTGACGTTAATAATATCCAACGACATCCTGAATTTTGCTCGCCCCGTTCATTTATGATTATGAGTGCCAAGTCTGGCAAGTGAAACTCAATGTCACCCTAACCTAACCTAATGCTGTTTTATTCTCTAATAAGTTATAATATATTTAATTAAAAAGAATTGACATGATAACAAGAAATAATAAGACCTACCAACGTCTAAAGAATATAAAAAATATGTACTGCTATAAAGGTAAAGAGTCGTGTTACGTACAAAGAAGAAGCTGAAGAAGGAAAGCACATCATAAAAACGTCTTCCCTTCCAAGGAGCTCAGAAACGCGTAGCGTCGCGACGTCTTCGACGACATTGGAAATTGCTTTTACTCTACCTGCGAGAAGTCTACTTAGTCTGCCAACAGGTACAGGTACAGGCACTTGGGTTCGTTCGCGATCTATCTACCAATCAAGAACACGCGAACATAACAAGAAGCAGCAGAAGATGACAGACTCCTTAAACTAAACTTCAACTTGAAATACATGCATCAATTTCATTTCTTCTTCAGGGAAAGTGGAAAATAACTGAATATAACAATAAAACATCAAGAAGCAAAATAAGAATCGTGACTTCAGACGACTTTCTTCTTCCTTTGCCAATGAATAAAAATAAAAAACTTTAAGATCAACTTACTTTATTTTAGATCCGATCAAAAATCCAAGTAAAATAGAAGATAAAAACCAAAAAAGCAAAGTAAAGTACAGTCTGTGTGCTTCTTACGTATAAAAATTAAACTTCTTATAAGAATACACGGCGGGGGATGAGATGTGATGAAAAAACGTAAGCAAAAATAAATTTCCGCTCGCGTTTATTATGTTATATGCCGGTAGATCGTCAATATTTTATAATATTTTTTACTGCGCGTTAAATTTTATGTCGATGTCGCTTGGTTTTGCTTATTTTCCTTCCTTATGGTCGGTCGTCTGTTCGTCGAAACAATGACAAAAACACCCGAAAACCTAAACCAAACCAACCCGCAGAGGTGCAAGTGTCTGGCGCTCATAATTCATGTACACTGGCAAATGCTCAATGTTCGTTCGATGCAGTTTTCTACTTTTATATCTTCTTTGTGTGTGTGTTTTTTTGTTGTTGTTTTTTCTAGAAAAAGCATTTTTGTCACGCTCTGACAATGTCTGGCTTGCTTTTAGCAGTTGCTTTTTACAGTTTTCTGTATTGCTGCGAATGCTGTCCGGCTGTTGATAATTACGACTAATGTGTCATCATTAACAAGACGGCAGGGCATTAATACTTCAGTTTAACTAAGAATTAACGTGCAGAAAAAGCGTAAAAATTAAATTTAAACACTGAACACTGAATATAAATTTTATCTACTTGCCGAAATGATTTATCGTGTTAATTTCTTTGGAAAAATAGCTTTCTGTGTTTCGAGATGATTTTTATAATGTTTAAACCTTTCATCGTAGATGTAATCAACTTGAAATGTGTTTAAATATAGCAATCATTATAATACAGCTATGATTAAATATTAATATAAGCAATTAAATATAAATAATTCCTTGCGTCTCATTTGCAAATGAATGCAAATAATTAATAAAATTTGCATCTTAAGTTGAAAGTGAGAGCAATTTACTTTCTTCCTTTCTGAATTTAATTATTAACGAATTAAAGTATTTTTAAAGTTTTACCAGAAATGAGACACTATGTAAAAATAATAAAGCAAGCGCAAGCGTAAGCGTAAGCTTGGTTCATGTTCATGTGCAGCAAATAAAGATGCAGGTTAGATGAAAAACTTGAGGTGTAGACGACGTGCTTCGGCTTTTCAACGACCTTATAAAACCGCCTCCGCCAACGTCTTCGTCTTCACCGCCGCCGAGTCGCATCGTAAACTAACATGACTATAACTCCACCAAATACAGGTTTCTTTATTTTATTTTATTTGAATTCAATTCCCGTACATTGTAAATTCCCACACATTTTAAATTATCTTTCTTAAAAAATGCGTTTTTTCTCTTGATTCTGTGGAGTTTTGCCTTATTTTATACAAAATCCTTTAAATTACGTTTGGATTTCGTAAGATTTTGCTTAATTTTCTTAAGATTTTTAAGTTTCTTTAAATTCTTTTTACAGTTAATGGCCATTCAGCAAGTTTTAAAAAGACTAAACGTAACGTCGTTTTAATCCTAACGACGGCACTTAAAAGATTCAAGCCGCGATAATTCATCGAATGTACCCCTTTATGACGCCGGGCAAGATGACTAATTACCCCTGCAATATCTTGGAGGAAGAATAAAGATGCTGCAAATATGATACATCCAGACGAAGGAAAAGTGCACGGCAAGAGGCGATGCAGGAAATTAAGAAGAACATAAAGCACTAAAGCTTTATTTCAACTTGAAGCAGTGAAGTTAAAAGTCGAATGGTCGAGTCGTGCCCTTTTATTTAAATTGTTTCATTATGGAAATTTTGTTAATTACATTAATGAACTAGGTGGTACTCTCTATCCGTCCCTTTATCTCCCACTCAATATAATAAATCAGTGTCAATGTGTAGTAACAGGTGATAACAATAATACCAGAAGCAAAAAGCCCAAAAGCTGCAGAGCAAAGAGTTGCCTTGTTGATTTATAAGCCTTAATACGAAAATATTTATCCGGATATAATAAATTCCAGCGTTAAACCGTGACAGGACATCAACACATTAATTTTGGTTTTTGTACCAATTTGCCTGCCATCTCTCGGACGGGTTGGGATTATCCAGCACATGCGAAGGCGAAGTGAATACATTTATGCGTTATTCCCGGTACAAAAGCAAAGCAATCGGGATGAGAAACACGTCGCCGACAAGTCTCGTGCTCGCAATATATTTATACATTTATTCTTATATCTGTCTGCGCAAGCGCACTTCCTCAACTTCAACAAACACATCGCTTCCTTCCCATGCGATATTACATCGAATCCACCAAGAAATGCAAAGAAAAGACAAATGCAATGTATGTGGTGCAGTTTCGGCAACGAAATGTAAGCAGTTTGATTCTGTTCGCTGATGATATCGGCAACCCAACGCACAAACAAGCTCGCAAGATAAATAACCAACCGAAATCTGGTAAAAGAAACAAAGTGTGAAATATTTAAGAAATATATGATGGAAAAATACTATGTACTAAGTATAACCATAAATAAAATAACGATGCATTATGGATGATGTTTGGGTTGCATAATAACTCGTAGTAAAAAGCGACAAAACTAAAAATGAATTAGTCATGTAACCAAAAAGCGAGAAAACAATCATAAGATGATCATAAAAACAACACAGAAAAGGCGCGCAGCAGTCGGAGAGACAATGCAAGACGAACGCATTCAAATTCCGCCCATGAAATGGAATGGACGAAAGAACCGACACGAATTGACAGCCCAAATTTAGCATGCGTTGCATAAATCTTCTTGGGTTCTTTCTTGAATATTATTTACATGCCCAGGCCCAGGCCGAGGCCCACGTGAGCCAGCATCTCATCCCATCTCATTTGCGATGAGTTGTGTTGTGGTCTGGCTCGGAGACATAATAACATAAATGTTGCATAAACGCTGATGCCACAACCACAAAAGAAACCACATGAAAAAATACGAGCGCCCAGAAGAACAGCAGCAAGAGAACAAGTATATCATGGCGAGTTAATGACATAACACGATCGCAGTGAGTGAATATTAATCAAAAATTATACGGTTCGGCTCATTCCTCTTCGTAAATTTTGATTCATAGTTGCACAATACTTTAAACTTTGCAAAAAGTTAAAACAAATGTCAAGAACGTTGCGTGGTTGGCTGATTTGCAACAAAATAATATGATAGATGGGTCATGGTCATCAAGTTTTCCAAAAGCTATTGTATGATCACCCATCGATCAGTTTTTCTTTCTGGAATTTTCCAAACCAAACCCCTTTTACTGATCTACCCCTAATATATCAGCATTGCCCAAAAATACGAATGCGCTGCAGAAGAAGTAATACAACTGACGGGTGTATTAGTGGTAGTGGTAACTTTTGTTCGCCACGTGATTTGCATCACATCACGCCTGTCAAAAAATATGCACGCCGTGCATATTTCAGCCCCGCAATTCACTGCTGCAGCCCTCCAAACGTGTACGCAGCACAACACAGATGTGCAAAATTTCAAGGTTATGTGAGGGGTAGGTCCCTGTGTCCTGAAGTTTCGGCTGAATGTTCGTTCGTGCCGTGCTAACTTGTTCATTGTTACCCTCCAGCCTAGTCTGTCATGCCCAAAAACCTTGCACAAGCGCACGTACAATATACCAAATGTTAGCCACGCTTGGATAAAAACAAAGCAAACGCAAAAAACAAACGAACAAAAAAGGCTGGACGGTTGGTTGGTTGCATACATTTATAGCCACTGCCACATAACCTTACATAACCTAACCTAAACTTAAACGGTAATTACTATGCAATACGACCACGAAAAGAAAAAGAGAGACTGTTTTGTTTGATCCTTGTTGGCGGGTGAGGGGGATGAAGAGCAATATCAAAGTAAAAATCAATAAACAAACAGCAAATATCACCAAACAGTGTGAAATATAACCTAAACTAAACTAACATAACCTTGAAACTTCTGGAAAGTTTTATGGAAGCATCAATTACGCAGCTGAGAAGACTTTGAAATGTCCTTTCGTTAATTAAGTAATTAATTGATTACGACTCGATACTTCTGTTCCCTTTCTTTGGCTCGTTCTTATCGGAGCGTCCTGCACCTTCCTAAACAATTCACGAAGCAGCGTACAAGCGCACGTAAACGTGCGTCGAACAAACAAGGAGTAAATGACCGGTGGATAATTGGATTAGAAACGAGTCCGCGCACTCGTGATCGTGGACAAAATGACCCTCGAATTGGCCCGCGACAGCACAAAGCGGAGAGGGCGCCAAGTGAGCAAAAAGATGGTGGGCGCTTACCTTTATTTGATACGAGTTCAATTTGTTCTTCGGCAATGCGTTGAACGAGCTGAAGTCCAGTCGGCGCGTGAAGATTCCATTTGCACCGCCACCAATTCTGCAATTAAAGGAAGAAACGCCAATTAGTTAACAATTAACCAACCAACTTTGTTAATTAATCACCATAAATACAAACAATAAGTAAACAATTTCAACTTCTGCGTCATCAAATATTGATATCTTTCTGTCCCTTCGAGAATTAAATAAATTTGTAAACAAGTTCTTTCTACTGAACATGCGTACTTCTTTTATTCAGAAGGCTGCGAAGAAAAACTCAACACAAGACCCAGGGCAACAACAAACAGCGTAAGCGCAAAAAATTCAATTTAAATTCGCTTTTAGCGAGTGCCTGCCTGCCTTTACAAACATACTCCTCCGAGTTGCTGTGGCCTTTTTGTCGTGCATTGTGTGGATGCACTTTCATACTTTTCGTGAGTTTTAATAATTTCTTGTCAATATTGATAAGAATATATGTACCTAAATATTTGTTGGTCGTGTTGAAAAATACAAGCGCAAGTATGCGTCATCGTCATAGTCATAATCATCATTGAATATCGACTCATTCGGGCGAAGGGCGCAACCCTTTCACTGCCGCCGAGCAGCAGCGCACCACTGTGTTGTGTTGTGCTATCCTCTGGCTGCCAATTACCAACACATGCACGTAAATCACCAAAGCGACGCATGCAGAATGCGTATTTATGTCTGTTATGCGTGTGCTGCAGTATTGGGGGTGGCATTCATGGGCGATAGTCATCGAATCGCGGCGGCTAGACCCACAGCCAGACAACAAACAAGCGAAATAGAAATGAAAATAAAAATAGAAACGCCGTGTTATTGTCGATATTCACATTGATATTTCATTTACCGCGAGTTTGTTCTGTGCAGTTGTTATTTTCATTTTTCTTGGTTTTGTTTACTGCATTTGATTATTTGTTTAAATTTAAAATTTTACATTGCAAAGGATTAAGAGTGAGTGTACAATGGATAATAATTATTTGCAAACATGGAAAATGCATTAAAACATCATTGGATGCAGCCCACCCTCGGCAATAATTTTAAATAAACGCTGTAACCCTTTAATAATAGAACCTTAACATCATGCCTGCTAACGAACTAATTAATAAATGAACGTGAATGCGAATGTGAACGTTTTCTGTTTAGTTTTGCTAGTAAATCTCGCATGTCGAATATTTTACTTGCCAAAAACATGATTGCAATGCGAAACAAGAAGGCAACCGAACAAGAAGTGCAGAAACCAAGGCCATCAAGTCTTTAGCGCTCCAGTGCCTCGGATTAAAATACACCGCACGGCCATACAACTTTACTTTACGACAACGAATATTCGAGTGCGAGTCCCAGTGCCAGTGCATCTTGCTCTGTTGTATTGCAACCCAAGGTCATACATGCAAGTCCTCGTTCTTCTCAGTTCTTTTCCTGCGCGTTGGGAGGAAGGAAGAAGCCGTCCGTCCGTGCTGGCGAATTTCATTTCTTGCATTGGCCCCCCGAGCAAAGCTATATTTAGCGCAAACGCAAGCCAAGCCAAGCCAAGCGTAAATGTAAACCTCAAATAATCACATCGCGGCCGGCCGGCGAAAAAACTTACGAATAATATTTACTTAAGGCTGGTGAGTGGTGGGATGAGCTGAGTCTGAGGCGAAATCATAATTTTTCAATTGCTATATTTATACACAGATATGAATAAGTCTTTCGAAGACAGACTTCAGCAGCGTATGGTATAACAGGCTGTAAGTTTCGTCACCTTGAAGACAGGCTCCTGGCTTAGCTTGGCGTTCGTTTTTCGAGTGTGTAAATAAATTCATCTTAGCTCAACTCAACTCAACTCGGTTCCAAGAGCGTCTGGAACGCATCAATGGCATTACAAGCGCAAGCTGAAGCTGAAGTTGAATCTGAAGCTTGTTTTGTTACTTAAGTAAACGCAAACGAAAACGTAAACTAACTCAGCTGTGCGGAGGATGGTGCAACGTATCATGGCATATGTTTTACTTAATCTTTTTAATCCTTTCTTGGGAAGTCTTGAGAAATGAAGACTATTCCAGACTTAGTTATTGAGAGAACTAACCTAACTAATAACCCATCAATCGCAAATATATCGTATAAATATCCACGATAAAATGAACAAACATTATTAACTTTAAGTGGATTATGACCTACTTTAAACTTTATTCAACAACGCAGTTGAATAAACAACAAACTGTGCTGAATTTCAACTTTCGTCCAATTGGAATTCCATTTCGTACGAAATATTAAAATATTTGAATAAACATTTAAATCACAACTCAACCAAACCAAGTAAACCAAGACCAAGATGTAAACATAAATTACTAAACAGTGACCAAAATAGCATTCAATTCATCTTGAAGAAAGAATCAAATCTATTCTTGATTCTCTCGCGTTAAGGATTTAATTTCTAATAAATTAGATGAAGAGATAAATATCCTGTCTTAATAAATTTCGGTTTAGGCGTCTATGACCTTGGTAATGACCTCGTTTCGGTTCGTTTCAGTTTATCCAGTACATATTATGTATGTTTATTAACAACATACTTATAGTACAGTACAGTACTTAAGTCATTGCGCATCACAGTGACTTGAAGTGTGCTTGCTATCTGTAGTGACTTACTTGAGCAAACGTGGGAGTCGCTTGAAAAACAATTCAAAAATCAAGTTCACATACAAAGCCGCAGCCTGTTCTCTCCTAGATGCGATGCGATGTCTCCTCGATTTCAGCTTCAGCATCAACAACGCGAACGCGAACACCAACACCACGCCCGTATATGTATTACGATGTCAAGGTTATTGAATGTCATTTCGCCTTTGCGCGTTTATTTTTAGCTGCTATTTACACATTTTTATCGCGTTGACTTTTTGCACACCACATTATTATTACATTACATTACATTACTTACCACTCAGCTTCAAACTTTAAATTCAATTCAATATTGTATGTACAAAATTTAAAACATTTCAAGAACTAACTAATTAACTTTTGAAATTTAAATAAAGATCTGCACCGATGCAGCGAATCAAGTCTGAATGTCTGGAATAACAAGAGATCTCAACATGTTAATAGCACTTCCTAGCGAGCACTTAACGCAAATCTTGGTTCAAGTGCACACCGAAGAAGAAAGTAGGAAAAATGAAGCAAACCCAGACCTAGGACGACTCGAGCTTCAAGCAGCACAGCAGAGCAGTGATACTAACATCCGCGTTTACTGGAACGTTTATTACTGTAATATTATCACAAGAAGCTACTGGTGCCTCCCATTTTCTTTCATCTTGTCTTAAGATCTCCGTAAGACAAGCAAGACGCAACATTAGCAAGTGCTTTATGTCCCTTTATTTCATTTGTTAACTCTTCAGCCAACGTAGACGTTTACCTATGACAAGACGACTCCGAGTCTTCTTCTTCTTCCTCATTTCTTAATGACTTTTGCGCCTTGAGTCCAATAACAATCATAATAATTTCGAATGCTTTTTAAGAGTCAACCTCCTTCAAGTCGAAATCCTTTAAGACCACTTCTGAGTCCTTTAATCCTTCATTAACGTTAAACTCAAGCCAAGGAAAAACAAACAATGCTCGTAGTTTTATGCGAATGCGTACGACTATTCGTATTCTGCAATGCAATTGCAGAACGTGCATTGGCTTGACTTGGCTTGGTGTGTTGTTAGTTCGTTTGGTCGTAGAGTCACATGAATGCATGAATACATGTGATTGAGTGAATTGCGTTGGCGTTAACGTTCGTTTTATGGTTTTCTGTACGCGGCCCGAGAGGTTCAACGCACTTGCGCTGCGCAGTGTTATTATTGCGGCTGCAATCGAATCGGCAAAGCAAACTACACGAACCAACAATAAGTAAAACTCAAATAATCCTTCGCGTGCGTGAAGTTTTCTTAACTTATGCGCTCTCACTCGCAGCTCAGTACCAGACCAAAAGACGCGGATATGCAACGCAACCAAATGCGCATTCATCTTACCTCTCACAAGTAATTTCTCCATCAAATCATCAGAAAACGCAAGGAAATTGAAACAAAACTTGATGGTTTTATAAAGTAACGATTAAAGATTAAGACAGTCATTAAACCAACGCCATAACTTCTCATGAGGCGAGTGTTAATTGCATGTCGTAATTAAATACACGTACAAGTATGTAGGTATGTACATATGTCCTAAATTAATTCGAAATTCATCTTGAAAAACAACAAATTGATATTCGAGATATTGATTGAGATTGCGCATAAGTTCAGAGCACTGGAGCATAAAGGAAGACATATAAGGCATGTTGTGTTGTGTTGGCAGAATGAAAATGCAATTGCAATGAAATGAACTTAAGTTCGAGCTGATTATAGAGCTTAAGCACCTCGCTAATAGAAATTCTTGCTTGCGCTTAGCTTGCGCACGAAGTGCGAATATTAAACGATAAATAACGCACAACTGGCGGCAATAACATATTTGCTGCATTCAAATACAAATATGAGCGAATTAAGTTAAGTTAACTTAAGCGAACCGAATGAACTTTACGCGTTGCAAACATTAAGGATTGTGCACTTCTGCGAACGATAAGAATGACGCAATCGCACACACGACTAATATGCGAATATAACGAACACCAGTAGCTCAAGAGATATTTTGAAATTGGAATAAATACTTCAATTGCCAGTAAATTCTGTGACGTTTAGCAGAGTACAGTTTACTTCACTTAAGTTTAGATACAAACCGGTCCCCGCGCAACTATGTCTTGGATAATAGTTTGTAATGCAATGATAACCAAGAGATATGGGCAGTCAGCCAGCGAGCTACTGCTTGTGCTGTGCTTTATTTTCATTTTTACTTTATTATTGCTCGCTATAACACGGCACACTAAGCGTTTACCGAAGTTACTCAGTAAGCCACTTAAGTTCTGAAAGCTTAGTTGATCTAATGTTTTCGCGACACGCAATTTGCGCATTGCATTGCATTACATTGCTTTGCGAATTTTACGCAATTGTCATTCCTAGACTACGACGTGACATATTTAAGTACTATTATTCATTATAACATACTACAAATTCTATAATTTTTAGTGTAACTTTAAAGTTTAAAGCCTGCCGCTTGCAGCTGTTAATTAATCTTGAGCTTTGCACAAATAAATACATGATTGAATGATTAATGGAACTCAATTCAATGATTAATGATTTTTAAATCAAGGTGCGGTTTAGGTCCGAGTTGCTATTTTCCAGCTTTAAATGTTACTTATTGTAATTGGCAATGTTTTAGTTTTAAGTGTTAGTTATATTCGTGTGCTAATCGCTGTGACTTATGAGAGGGTTAAAAGATCACAGAGGACTGCCCTTTACCTTTACTTTTCCGTAGCTAGTTAAGTTGCCTACATAACACTCTAGCTGAAATACACACCAGATGGCAGCAGACACCTGACCTGCCAAGTGTGATAATCCACTTATGAAATAAACAAACAAGAATAGACTTGCTCTGGCTGACGTGACGTATAGTATCGTATCGGGAATATTGAAGTTTCAGTTGAGCATGAGCAAACTAGACAATCCCGCATAATCCTGGCAGCCGGCCGAACCTCACGTTTAGACCTGTCTCCAATCAGGATCAAACTCAATCAAAATCAACCCACGAGTTCGCCGGTAATAAAAAACAATGCACTGTGAGTTCCAGTATGAATATCACATCTATCATCAACACTAGATGTCAATCTGCAAGCAAACACAAGCGCGAGTGCAGGCTGTAGTACAATATAATAAATAACTCGTCGTCCCCGAGGTTATAAACATGCATGCATAACCTATAAACGGAACCCAGTTGTCGAAGAAATACGCCGCGCGGCTGACACGATATTCAGATGATTTCTGTTCAGTCAGAAGGCAAACATGCAAATGTTTACACACTGCCAATGCACATACATACGTATAGAACTGATCATATTGGTGATACATATATTCAGCGAATGCAAACACAACGAAGGACGAAACCATGTCCTGGACTGGCTGATGACCCTTCCTTCGCCGTGCTTCGCTGCGTCGTTCTGTGTTTTGCATTGCTTTGAGGACAATGGCAACGAGTGTTAAACATGCGTACGTGTTGTTTGCGAAAATGTGGCAGGCGTTGCCTCCTCTTGAACAACATATCCTAGGCAAGCACAAGGAAGGAAGAAGCAAACACTTAGCCGCACGTTCGTAAATACCCAAAACCCGAATGTGAATCAGAATCTGAACCCGAAACGCCTAAGCCTGACTTAATCCTGCCAACGGATTGTGCAAACACGTTTAGCACGAATTACGAATTAGACCTCAAATTACATTATACCAGTACGGTACATACTGTGCAAAGAATGAATTAAATGCTTTTTTAGCAAGCGAATTAACCTGGTTGCCATCTATTGCAATTGTACTTATTGTACTTCACGCAGTTGATTTACGATATAAATCTTAAGAAACGCCAAAAAGATGCAAATGCTCCCTCGTACTCTTAGCAGTAGGCAAGTCTATCCTTGGCATCGAGTAAATATTTGCACATCCTCGATGTTTGCATGTTTGCTTACTGGATACTCAAGCGCTCGACGTAAAAAAAACATAAGAAATTCTTTCTTGTTTCTTGTCTTGGCTATAGAATCGAAAGTGAAATAAATTTTTAATTTCAACAGGCACTCGCAAGCGTAAACACATTTATCCTCATTCGTTATCCTACATTGAGCAAACACAATCGAATCCATGAACCTCTGATCTGATCAGTTCAGTGGTCATTGGCGGAGCTGGGCAAGGAGCCAAAAAGCAAGCGCGAGCGCAAGTACTTAATATAATAGAAAGGCTACAACAGAATAGAACAGAACAGAATAGAGGGAGTGATTATTAAATGTTCGTCGCTGCATTTACCATTTGCATGCGATGCGTGAATCTCGTAAAATTATTGCTCCTGCGCCAGTACCAGTGTCAATAAACCTCTCTATCATGCGTTTCGTGCGCTAAGGCAAGGCGAAGTGAGGTTAAGTTAGGCTCCGACGTCGTCGGTCGTTTGTTTTTCTATTACTATTGCTATCACATGGATGGATGTGACTGATTACCTTCGTCCTTTTCGCTGGGCCCTGTGCGAATATCATCTGCACGTTCGAACCACGGATGCACAACGCATAATAACGACCAAAACAAAAGAAAACAACTTTACACGACACAACACCGCACGCAAGTATGTACACCGCGCCACAACTGATCATATGTTACCCAAGTGTCGGTAATGCAGTGCGTGACTGTGCAAGCACAAGCACAAGCGCAAGCGCAACCAACATGAACCTTTACCTTGAATTTATATGACTGACTGACTAAAGAATACGAATATTTCTTTCTTAAACTTTAATTTGTATTCTAATCGCTATGACTAATTATAATTCATAATTAATTTATTTTTAAATGACCTTCATAATGAGCCAAGTATGTATGCAACAATTCATACACCGTTCGCTCAGTTCATTGCACACAGAATTAATTAATTCTTTTTCTAAAGACACTGGCGCTTGAGTTAATTAATTACTGGAATTAGCACAATAATAAACACATAAATCACATTAGATCAGCTCCGTGAGGAATGCAGACGGTGAGCTAACAATCAAAGGTTAGTTAATACAATTTAAATGAGTTTTTGCAATGATTATTATTATTATTTAACAACATGAAACAATATAAAAAATTAATTGATATTCTGGAATAAATTAGCGCAGGGTTTGTTATACTTAAATAAATTTAACAACAACATAACTTTGCAGAAACACACAGAAGAGAAGAATTAATTAATTTCAAACGAACGCTGGCCGGAAAAATCGCACAATACAACATTAACGCAACAATTCAATTTAACCATGGCATGAATAAATAATTTGCATGTTTGTACGCTCATTGCATATGCATACACTACACGGCGTTGTTGAATTGCGTTTTATATTGTTTATATGTGTGTAAGTATATAATAATACAGCGATGAAACGTAGTATTTCTAAAAATAGCAACAATTACGCACGATATTATGCTCGCTAGTGAACACACCAGCTATTGTCGATTGTTGCAGGAGGTACGCCGCAGAAAAATACATTCTATAGGCAACCAAACTAACGAGCAAGAGAAGATCAGTACCTAATTACCATCAAAATCAAAAATCACGATTGTGCGAAAGTTTCCTTCGGCATTTGGTTGGAAATTGATGAAATTGCCAAAGCGTTCTTCACTTCAAGACTTCAAGTCTTCAGGTCTCTTCTCATCTCTCTTGAGCAGTGCCAAGGAAAGCAAAGCAAGCATATTATACTTCTTCTTGAAATACCGGTTTGCGCAACATGAACGCGAACGCAAGCGCAGTGAACGTGAATGCAAACCCAGGACTCAGCCACGAAGAAAACTAAAGAGAAACAGGCACCGCGTATATTGTGTGATTGTACTGCACGTATAATATGTACCTGTACCTGTATAGTAAAGCGAGTAGCGAGGCGACACTGATATTGACTGCTCGTACGATTTTATTCGAATTTTATGCTCTTCGTTACTCGCAATCAGCCTCAAACTCTATACTTGGAAGCCAAACCAAGCCAGCAACAGCCACACTCAATGCCAATGCCATTGCCATGGCCAGCAGCGCAGCCCAGTGCGTTTGTAGTTAATGAAAAATCGTAATTAATCGCGTTTTTAACACGTACAAAACGAGCCGCCGAGCCAGTGGCAGAGAAAGAAAACACCCAACTCCACATCTCTTCTCTTCGCTTGGCTTCGCTTGTGTTCCAGCCTCAGGGTAGGTTGGCGTGTCTGCATGCAAATTTAATTAAAATAAACACACTTTACATGCGCAAGCGCGAGTTTTTCGGGTGGCCATCTACCTTACCGACTGACTCTTTCATTCGCAATGTGTACACATGCTGCTCAAAGTACATTTTTCACTTTTTTTAAGCCACTCCACTGTGTGCTTGATATGCCTGCCTAAATGTTAGCCCAGCCCTGGCACGTTTATTTTTATCATGCTTTTTATAAACTTCACTTTCTTGTTTTGATTTATTCTTTTCTCTGGCTTGTGAGTTATTTTTGCTCAGCAAAAAAAATGAATTTAATTGAAAACTTCACTTTGCACAACTTTTTTTCAGTTTCTGTATAGTTGGTTGCATACTTTATGGAAAATTGTAGGTATAAACCCAATCTAAATTTAACTTTAAATTTTATCAGAAATTATTCGCAATAAATATAACTATTTGCGTTCTATTTTTGTTTGGAAACTGACCTTGCATAAATACATGAACTATTATACTAGTAGCAAAACACCAGCAACAATATTATTCCTATTTGATTTTCGGAATATGTATGTACATATGTTGCTCGAGACTGCAAGTAAAGTAAAGTAAAATAGATAATATAATAGCACTATCAAAATGTGTAATCGTTGTGGGCGCTTAGTAGACCGTAGAAAACACGACCGACCGACCGAAGGAACCTAGACTGTGAAGACGAAGAAAAAAGAATCACTCGAGCAATGGTAACACAAATGCGATTGTTCATGCCCACTTATGCAGCTCGCTTACACCTCTAAATGTGGATAAATTACCTGACGGTAACTCGAATTCAAGGGCATCTAATTTCACTCGCAGTCTTGTGTTTGCGTTGTGTTGTAAACCAATAAAGGTTTCTGCTCTTACCCGAAGAATATTTCAGTTTAATGTATGCAACACAACACACACCGATAAACGAGTGCATTGTAAAATGTGATAAATGTGATTTAATTTTTCCGTCTGGTCTGCGTTTTTTCACTTTGTTCGTTCTGCTTCGTTGGTTGAGTGTTGCTTCAATGCTAAGGCCAAACCAAGCCGAGCAAAGAGTTCTTTTCTTTGTCTTCTTTCTGAGCAGTGCTGATGGTGGTTTGCTCTTATTTTTCTGCGTTACACTGCGTTTAAACTTAAACACCAACTTAAGCTTAAATGCCATTTAGACAAAGGACTGCAAGAAAGAAGTATGGCATGTAAAATAACAAGAATGAAGTGCCAAGCAAGCGGCAAAGAAATGAAGAAAGAAGGACGAGAAAATAAAAAACCAGACGCACGCTTGCACCCACACTGCAGTGCAGTTTCAGTACTTTTTCACTGTTTCGCTCGCTGTTTGCATGTTATTTCTGCGTTTCCTCGCGTATACAAGACGGAAGACGACTATTAAAAACACTCGTCCTCGTTGGGGCGCATTAATTTCGCGATAAACGCAACGTTATTAACACTCATTTATTACTTTCAACCTACAACCAACCAGTCAAGTCAAGTCAACCTTCCAACTCGTTGTGCAAAAAAATTAATTAAAACTTAATTATTTTATGTCTTCCAATTCATATTATCTAATAATAGAACTTTGTCGCTCTTCATGAATAAAAACTTGAATGTTCAACAATGTTTATAACCGCTTAGTGAAATATTTACACTCAAAACCGAACCAAAGCAGAGCTGAGTAGAGTAGAGAGAGCTTGAGTTTTTATTATTATTGCTCTTATCTCATCGCAATGGCGTTGTTGACGATCTATTTTTAGATGAAGCGATTACAGAGAGACGACATACATTGTAAAAACATTTTAAGCACAGCCAGTCACCAGAGAGAGGAAGAAAACGTGTACATACGTTTCGGTTGATTTTTAATAAGCAAGAAACGAGCAAGTCTCCCACAAGTCTAACTGCGAATCTGAAACTCAATCGCACTTAATATACAATATCCGGATTATTTAACGCACCGTCTGCACGATTTTATATTATGATTCGTAAGCCATCTAATTGTAAGCAAAATAACAGGGCAATTCGTCGAAACCTAGCTATAATACAATACAATATATGCCGGCAACTTGAGATGAAGGCGCGTAGGCGCTGTTGTTTGTTCCACTGCGTTCTCAATTAATTGAGTTATGTATGGATCGGTTTACGTTTACGTTCATGTACATACTTTACTTTGCAATGCTTTGCTTTGTCGGTGTTTTTCTAGTGTTTATCAATCATGGAATAATAATTCTTTTATTCTATTTGTGTGTTTGGTTGCCTACATTAAGATACATAATATACACGTCTGCCATTCCGAATATTTTTTTGTATCTATTTGCTAGAAATTCATGTGCAGAAAACCGCATTATTTATGTGCTCTGCGGGTCTGGCATGGTCTGGTCTTGTCTTCTGCGTTTCAAATATTTAATTCCAAAGGTTTTTTAGTCCTTGGACCTATTTTTTGCCAGCAAAGGATCTTTTTCCCTTCTATTGTGTGACTTCGCCTTACATGTTGTTTGTAAACTGTGAGTGACTATAAGACAGGCACGAAAAGAGAGCTTTTTTAAAGAATTAAAGGACGAGGATGAGGGTATAACAAGGTTTGAGTTCTGCCTGGCAAATCGATAGATAGGCTGCGTTGCGTATGGTGGAGGTTGCCGCGACCAGCGCGAAGCCGCGTAGCGTGCGTTGGCAATGGTTGCGCAGCTCACGTAAACGAAAACGTAACCAGCTAGACTGACTCCTCTCTACCAAGCGCGCACTGCCTTGACCTACCCGACGAACAATGACTCAGAGCACATTTGAGCCGACTGACTGATGCACTTTTGTTCATTCTGGACGCTTACCTTGTGCGATCGGCGAATTCAAACTTGCTCTTCTTCTTGGAGTGCGCATGGATTGGCGAGACGCTCGGTTCACTGCCAGTGGCCGGCGGGGAAGAAGACCCGGTGCTCGAAGATAAGCTCCCTGCCCGACCACGACCCTCTATGGGGGGCCCGACGACAAGCCCATTGCCGCCGGAGGTGGTGTGATGGGCCGAGATGGCAAGCACCGGGCGCCCATTGCGGTTACGACGCTTCTTCTTCTTGCTGACGGCGCCGGTGTCGATGTCCTCGACGCGCCCGAAGATGTTGCTTGTCGGTGGCGGCGGCATCCAGTCAAGGTCCTTCTTGAGATGCCCTCTGCCACAGCGACAGCCACAGGCCTTGAACGCCAGGTCGTAGCCCTTCTTGGTCCAGAGGTTCTGGTGGCGCTGGCGCTCGGACCAGGAGCGCGCGCGGCCGCAGGTCTTCAGATAGGCGAGCACCGTCTGCTCCCACTGGTCGAAGCACTCGCGATGCATGTACCGGCCGCTGGTGCACGCGTCGTTGTTGCACGTGACGCGCACGGTGTCCCGGAGGTCGTCCAGCGAGATGAGCATCGGGTCGTTGTTGTTCGGGCTGAGGTTCTGCTGCGCTCGCAGGCAGTCGCCGGTCGGGACGCAGCACCTGGTGACGCCTGCCATCGAGGACGGCTCCACGTCCAGCATGCCGTCCACGACGCTTAGGAGGCCCTGCACGTGAGCGTGGTGTCGGCGAGGTGCCATCTCTTCCGCAAGCGCAGACACAGGCACTGCAACCTCCAACAACCCCTCGAATGTCCTTCGCGGATGACACTTATACTGCTCAATATTGGCGCGCGGGTCTATGAAGAGTGGAGTGGAGTAAAGTAAAGTCAAGTGAATGCAGGACGAGAAGCACAGAACATAGAAAACACGAATGGATGATGCTGGCTGACCTTGGCATACACGTCTTGCAAGCGGCTCACTCGGCAGCCTACTGCACGGTGGACGGCGTGCGTGCAGCGCCGGGGAAAGTGCTCCTCGGGTGAGCACGGAAAGGGAAAGGTAGGGGGCCCCAGTCCAGCCGCATGCGGCAATCTGATGCCCGTCGCGATGGTGGGGCTACACGGGTTTAGGTCTGGGTTTCCCTTTTCACTTTCGGTTTCGCGCTCGCGTTCGCGCTTGCCGCGCAGGCGCCACTGTCGCCGCCACGGCTGCCGCCGCCCGCCTAGCCGGCGAAATTTCATTTCACTCTCGACGGGCCGTGACCGTCCTTCGAGCCGCCGCCAATACTACGCACACTATCCTTATTCGCTCGCAAATGTTTAATATTAGTTGAATGCTATGCAACCCTTCTTACTGTAATATATCAACATGTTATCCTTGGTGCAAGCGCGATATCAGTTTTTGCAGATCCACGCTCTTTAAGTTTAAGTTTAATCCTTAGAAGCGAAGCGACGAGGTGTTGTTATCTCTTAATTATATTAAGACTTTATGACGGTTGTAAACTACCAGCGGAATTGTCTTACAAGTCCTTCTTCCTTTCTCGAGGCGAGGCGAGGTGGTAACTCACAGGCTGCGGCCTGCGAGGAAGGAAGGAAGGCACAATGGCTTTATCCTTATTTGAATAATCCTTTTTTATTCGCGCCCAGCCCAGAGGGCACTGCACATAACACTACGTCTCATTATCCAACGCAATGTGCTTGCTAACTGAAAATAACCCACGTTCGCGCTGTACTGTCGCCAAATTGCGTCGCATTGTTCAACAAGCACTCGTTATGTGATAACAGTCGCTATTACTGTTGGCCGCGCATTGTTACACATTCAATACTTTTAAATATTTACATTTTCATACTGTATTTTCATTTAAGTTGAGCGAAAATAGTTGATTTTGCTAAAGAGTTCTGGTAAAAGTGACGAAGCAACATATGCGTAAGCGTGCAACAGAACGGCAGTAAACTTGTAGACGACCACGCAAACTCACGAAATTCACAACGAAAGAAAACAAATACATTTTTACACGGGTAACGACTTGAAGCACAGGCGCAGCTCTGGCTTCAACTCCAAGGCCAAGGCCATTTTGCTTAACGTTTCACAAATGTATTCTGCAAGCACAAACCATGCACGACCAAGCCACGTCCTGCGAAACGCCACCCAACCAAAGTCGACTTAAAATCAAAACAAATGGTTATGCATTGTAGGCATTTGCACGTCACGTAACTTTTACTTCTTGGCGTCTTCATTGTATAACATTGTTTATCAATTAATCGCTTACGCAATGCGCAATTTAAGTGCGTTGCCTGCTTATTCATTTACAAATTGACGCTAAACAAACACTGATGACTGTAAGTCTTCGCAATTACCATTCGACAAACACGCCATGCCATGCCATGCCGTGCAGTGCGTCTTCAGTAAACACAGATGACGACTGGAGAAGCGCGAAAAAGCGACAGAGAACCGGTTGATTGACTTTCGCGTCGAATCTGCACCGAAATCTCTTCACAGATTGCAGCAGTCAATGCGATAATAAAACATTCGCCAAAATTCGCAAGCATTCCGCACAGCAAACCACATTTATCAAGGTCAGTACATACATACATAGTTTTGTTTTTTGTTTGTGCTGGCCAAACTCATGCTTTGAATACGAATTTGAATTTAAAATGAAACCAAACTCGTCCGCCAATTATGCAATAATGAGCCTAATTTTAGACCGATATAAATCTTGCTTAATATTCATCCATGACGATGGAATGATACCATCGCAAGACGTTGTAAGACATGACAAGTGGCTGTTGTTTTGGTGTAAAAATAAACAACAATTCTTTGTTCTTATTTATAACCTTCGGTGTGTTCATCAAGGGCTATAAATCGGCAGGGCAATTACGCAACAAACGAGCATAAATTATATTTTATTTTGATTTTTGTTTGTGTTCTTTTTGATGAAATCACTCATTCATGTGGGTCTTTCATTGTCCATAACGGTGGAACGTGTATGACCTAATTTCCAGCCAGCAAAACGTAACGTAAGGCAAGGCAAGGTGCTTATAAGCAAGCAAGCAAGCAAGCAAGCAAGAAAGAAAGAAAGAAGGCAGGCAACTCTTGGCCAGGAATTATTACCCTCGGACTTGCCGCTGTCGTTTCTTTATCTGCACTGCTGCTGCTGCTGATCTGTGTCCTTGACATCATCATCTGCATACGACTCACACTCCTCTTTCTTTGCCTTGCTTTGATTCGCTTCGCTGCCTTCTTTCTTCCAGTTTAAGTTTAAGTTTAAATTTAAGTTGGAGTTAGAGTTGGAGGTCTTTCTCCCTAGCAATTCTTTTATAAGCAAGGATTTGTATTGAGTTACAGATGTACATATGTGTAGTACATACTATACTAAAACTGTCGAGAAAACACAACGATTTCTTTAAAGTTGTCAAATTTCTTTCTTAACGTCTTAAGATTTCAATTGAAATTTCAAGTGTCTCCTCGTTGGTTTTACTATAGTTAGTATTTTACCACGTATAATATGGAATGAAACTGCGTCTTGAATTTCTTTCTTACCTGCCTGCGCATTGCGGAAATAAGACTGAGCAAAGACAAAGAATATCACCGAATGGAAATGTAAGACGTTGAAGCAGTTTTAATTCATTTCTGATGCACGCACTAAAGTTGTATGTACATAGGTATGTACTGCGTGCATGTAGTATGGAGAACAAGCAAGGTACAAGGTACACAAGGGCGTATTGCGTAATAGAAACACAAAAACTTGTATGAAATCAAAGAGAAAACGAACGTGCTCGTGGCTGAAAATAAATTGAGCTGAGGTGTGCTCAGGCTTGAATGAAAAGAACCAGTTCAGTTCAGGTTGCTTATTACGTATTACTTCACAATAAATAAAATAAAATAAAATAAAATAAAACATAAAAAGAGGGTTATTTTTAGATTCGCCATCTCAGTAAATACTTACTCAAAAGTTAGGTTAAGTCAGAGTAACACACGACTGTTGATAAACAGACAGACAGTGCGTCTATTAATATGTTATCAAAAGTGTACAAAGCACGATAAGACTTATCAATATCTATTTTAACATATTTTACTTTGTTACAAGACGTTTTAAGTATGTATATGAAAATAAATAAATAGAGACCACCTGGATATTTTTAATTCAAAGCAGACAGCAGGAGGAGGAGGAGGATGAGGATGAGGCACTCTTCACTCCTACGAGTGACTTTTAATATTCCCAAATTACAAAGCACTTCCTTTGTGTGTCCGTTCCACTGAAATAATACAAAACTGAACGAATTCGTGTACGAGCCAAAACAAAAAATGCGAAATACATACAGCGAGAAGCGAGAAGCGAGCGAAGAGCTATTACGAAAATTGAAACGAACTTGGTACGTACTCTTCATCCTCTTGCTGTCTGGGCATAAATAACAAATATAAAAAGTATCAGTGGGCGCTGAGGAACGTATGTATAATGAATAATGTGCAAATTG
Organism: Aleochara bilineata; assembly: GCA_003054995.1. Taxonomy (NCBI): domain Eukaryota; kingdom Metazoa; phylum Arthropoda; class Insecta; order Coleoptera; family Staphylinidae; genus Aleochara; species Aleochara bilineata. The sequence goes on along the minus strand of NBZA01022240.1, from coordinate 11,959 downwards.
CTAATTTGCGCTTTGGCGTTGCTTCAATTTATTGTATTCCCCACTTTTTCGTGCTTCCTGCTTCTGGGGGCGCTCTTCCTTCCTTCCTGACACCCTTGGCTCAGCGCCCTGCGTGGATGCAAATTAGAAGATACATTATTTTGCCGAAATATCATGACGCACGCACCGTTAATCATTTGCGTGCGCGCAAGCCGAAATTAAAATGCCATAAAACCAAACACACTCGCGCATAACTCACAATTAACCAAACAGTTTGCGTCTCCTCGTAAGTGAAATCAATTTACAAATTGTTATTTTTCTTTCTTCGTAGGGAGGGTAGTGGGTTGCCTACCTTACATATATTATCTGCCATCTATTAGGTATGTTGTAAGACATGATTTAAATCAGTTTTAGCGTGTTTTTAAACAGAAAACTTAATAAAGTAATGCATTTCTATAGAAATCTGATAAGATCATCGCCATAATATCATAAATGTTTCAATTTCCCACTGCATTTGAATATCGAGTGTATTAAGTCTATCAAGCGATCTCTCAAATGCAAGCATGAGTGCAATAAACTAAAACAAATAACGATTGATCCGAATAACAGCCAGCCAAGCAGGCTGCCAGCGCCTTATAAGTAAACTTGTCCAGTACATACTTAAGCACTGTATGCATTCATGCTTGTGTATTGTAGTCAAATCTTGTAGATCTCAATGCAAACTGCATACAGTTCATCAAACGACAAAACATTTTCTAGTTCTTCCATCACTTTATAACCTAGAACAAGTGCAAATTGTAGATTTTCCACCTCGTACTTGAATCATAAACTGAAACTCTTTGGGTTTATAAGTAGTTTTGACAGTTTTAAGTAGGTAATTGTGGTATTTTCTCGCTGGTTCTACTGTAGTTATAGCCATACTGCGTTGAGATATCATAGATATTATTTAATATCTATCATAGCGATTCATTGCAACTAATGATTGCAAAAGAAAATGCAAAGCAAAAGGTTTCACTCCTAGTACGCGATATAATCACACCGCGCTTATGTAATTGGACATTTAATTGCGTTTGGTTATATTTCACTTCGACATTAATGGACAGAGCCCAAGAGTTTGCATTGCAATGTATTGCAATTATGTATTTTTCTTGCATGTCAAATGCCTTGTCTTGTCTTGAGACTGCAGTTGGAGATGGTAAGATGGTTAACATTTACCTCAGCGCGTACAATAGCGACTCACTGACAATGTAGTGATTGCACTTCATTAGTACGTAGATAAACTGAATTCTCTTCCAATATTTGTTCGATTCAAATGTCACACGTCGAGTGGGTTGCATAAATCACGCACGTTTAATATTTCCCTACTCTGGTCGTCAGCAAAGCAAAAGACACCGAACGGAATGAAATGAAATGAATGTTAAATCAGGGGATGAAAAATATCCATCAGCAGCAGCATGTGCGCTTAAAAAATAACAAGTGCGTGTGCGAGGCTTAAGGGTGGCCTGTCGCTCATCAGGCACAATCAGAATGGCGACATACATACATTTTTCCAGTAACCCTTTTCGCCACCGCTGGATGGCAATCAGGACTGAAGCGCAGGCAGACAAAGACATCTCGTTGCTTTCTTTTGACTTGCGCCCTCGTTTTTAATCCGGCCGCGCACGCATAAAGCCAAAAGGCTGAATGGATGTAAATTATGCCAGGATAATGAACGGTGCGTTAATAAAACTGTGACACACATGCCTGGCCTGCACTGCAAGGACTTCAAGTTCTCACTTGATGAAGAGTTCCTTTCTCAGGGACAAGCAATGAAAAAAGATTGTAAATCTGGAGCAGTGGGTTGCCTACCGTACAGCTACTATTTGCCATTTTGGTTCTTATATCACAGGATAATAAGGACAAACAGACATTTTCTTTGAATTCATATGATATTAGCTGATTTTTAGTGTTTTTGAAGAGAAAATCCTAACAAAGAGATGTATTTATACATCGTATGTCATTTTCTTTATGTATTCACTTAATTAGTAACAGTTTGAAGCGAGCGGTCTGCCGAAAAGAGGCCGAAATCATTAACTCAGATTTTTATGAAGCCATTACGCCGCGGATACGCATATGCGCGTTGTTAAATATGTATTTAGAGAACGTAATATAATATTTAGCCATAATTTTAACGTATCTTCAACTGAAGATCAAATATTTTATGAAGTCCACGTTTGAAATTTGAAATTTGAAATAAGGAACCACCGCTCTCCGCTCGTTTTGAACTTTTGACCTTGGTAACAGCTTGACACAAATCCAATTAGGAAAATTGAGTCTCCGCGTCAATAAGTTCATCAGTACATACAACTAATTCCAGTGACGGATGAAGAACAAGGCGATTTGCGCTGTTAAACTTATTAGAAAATCTGCTCGGCTTTGACCACTCTTGAAGGGTGCACCGAGCGGAAAGACACTTGCTAGTGCTTGTTGCTCGCGTCAAGAGTGTTCGACGTGGATGAAGTCATGCGAAAAGTTGGATTTGACGAGCGGCTAGCAGCGCAAATCACATTAGGATCCCTGGCCAAAGCGACACTAGCAGGCAGTGGCGGCGCTGCGCTGGCGAGTGTTTGAGCCCGAAGATTATTAAATTAACTCGCAGCTTGACCATGCCATGCGTGGATATCCATCATACGTTAATGCATGGCTAGCCGGCAGCCGGCCATCGCATCGGCCAGTATAAACGAATTAAACACTAAGTCCGAATTCCAAATTGGGCAGCTGCAGCGCAGTGTTTGAATTTTTGGCAGCTGAACTCGCACCACGAGGGATAAAAACTGAATAATTCCTATTGGAATATGCATGTTGACACTGACATATTGCCAATTTCTGTCTGCCCTGAACAAAGACCAGACCAAACAATGCAGGTAATTAAGTTTCTAATGAATTTACAAACTAATTAATAAATTCATATTTTTAAAATTTCATTTGATTGTTTTTTTTACAATAAACATTGATCCGTCTGCCTGTCTGCCATAAATCTTTAATTGCTAGGCTGCAGTGCATTTTTTTTGTGGACGAATCACAAAATTCAATTTAACTTTATGAATGAACGAACATTTTTAATTATTTCCACCGAGTGTTCGCACAAGAGTGAAGGCTATGTATTGTCAATGCTTGTCACGTCACCGACGACAAACTTTTCCAGTTTATCGTTATGCAGTTATGTATGATGAAAGTTGAATTGCGACTTCGACGACGAATTCAAATTCAAATTTAAATTCGCGTACATACGTGACGTGCGAAAAAAATTCGCAAACTCAATTTCCTTTCAAACCTATTCTAACCTAACTTGTCTTTTTTTAGTTTTCAATCATTTTTGGATTTTCTTTGGAATTATGTCTAATTTTTAATTTCCTGCTTGAGTAATTCGCACGCGAAATAAAATTCCAATTAATTTTAGGTTAATTATAGACAAGCGGGCCGTCAGTGGGAAGGAAATTAATCTTAAGATTGATTATCCGCCTTGAAAGAGTTCTTCTGCGTCTTTAAAATAATTATTAAAAGTAATTTTTGCCCTGCTTCAGTTTTTTCCGGCTTTCCACCGAGATAAACGTTCAATTACGCGCTCGCAGCTTGACATTTCATTAAAGATGTCCTTGGAAATTAATCTCGTCAATTCGCAATGCCAACCAAAGGTTTTTCATTTCTAATTAAATAAAATTTCAAAGAGAAAAGTACATAGAGTTGCCTACATACATACTAAGGTAGGTATTCAACTTTTTGAATTTAAAAAGTTAATATTTTGGTTTGTTGTTTGTCCCTTTAATTATTTATTTGAATGGCAAATATGTAATCAAATAAGAAAGAAAAGGGTTGTCTTCAATTAGGGAACCCTTCATTTTTTTACTCCAGTTGTCTTGGCTGCCAAAGAAGAAGAATAAGAAAGGAATATAAAGAATAGCTTCCGCTTTTTTGGCCCAATTCATTTATTCATTCGGCAGGGCAGGGACTTTTCTCATCTCTTGCCTATATAATAATCATAAATTTAAGGGTTGGATTTTAATTTGAATTTTTTATTATCCATTTACGTGCACCTTGAGGAGCAGCAGGGAGATGCTTTCATCCGCTGCGCTGGGCACTTGTTTGCACTTCAGCAGCAAAGGGTTGAAGGGAAGCCCGTCAAAAGCATCGGATGTCACGCTGTGTTTTTTTTTCATTCTTCTTATTTGTTTCACTCCACTTCTTAGGTATATTCTATGATATTTCCAAAGTTGAGTTGATATTTAATATTTGAAATTTCAAATTTCAAAATGTTTTACATTGGAAATTGTGCTGCTTTGTTTCGAGTTAGGCGTTGTATTGGATCAAACGAATCATTGAGCGATTGAATTAACAAGCGAGCCGTTTTTCATCCCAACGCTCACAACCTGTGATATTCATCACTATATTGCGTTTTTGCCTTTGATTCCTAAAGGACGTCGAACGTGGACCGAGGACCGCGGATAAAGGATAAAGGGTGGTTACAGCATTCAATGGCAAAATGCTAACGAACTTAATGAATTTTTGCGCAGAGCAGCACAGCACAGCAGTGGCGAGGAGAGGAGCGCGATAATCGATTTCCCATAAGTGGCCATGGGTGACATGACTGAGGGTCCTGTTAGTTTATCAATTACGTCTATCAATTTGCCCAAAACGAACAGCACACCTAAAAATTCAAATTGTGATTAATTACCTGCATTTTTATACAATTTCTGGCAAATATCAAGGACAAATGACTTGAATTCGGCGTAGACTAAACAATAAATAACGAGAACATGGATGTGATGACAAAAAGTTAGTAACGATGCGGGACATTAACGTGTCTGCCCTTGAATGTTTTTATTTGTTTGTAAAATGACAAATTTAAATGTAAATAATTTAAAATTTAAATGTTCAACAATTCATTTCTATTTAGATCTTATTACCTATATTACAGGTAAGAAGCAAATATTAGAAGAGTTAACAGAAGAGCCAACCGCCAGACGAAATTTAATAAAATATAAGACGCAAAAGCAAGCGCAAGCCACAATAGGAGCAGACAAGTCGTAGGTATCTGCAGAGCGCGAGCGCAAAAACAAAATCCCTAAATCCAAAGCAGAACCTTTTTAGGTTACGTTTGTATAGTTGTTTTGTCTTTGCCTCGGTCTCAGTCTCGGCCTCATTGTCAGCGATTTGCTTCTATTTTTCTCCATTTCAGCGTGAACAATAGAAGGAAACTAGGAGCGAGCCAGAAAGCGACTAAATAAAAATTAATCCCCACGCGACGTCGACGCCACGTCTTCTATAATGAAGCAGCGCATCATCGTCGCCATCAGCATTGCCATTATTATCAAACATCAGCTGCGAGCTCACCGCGAAGGAATCAACAAGACCAGACCAGAAGATGAGGACGCGAATGAAGATGATGAGCAGGGCTGTCCTGAGTCGTCGTTGGTTTGCTTTTATTGTAGTTTCGTTTGATTTTCTTAGGAAGTTTCCTAAGATGCGACGTGTCATTCTCTTCCATGGCAGCCAAGTTATTATTAATTCTTTGGCGTTCTTTTAGTTATGGCTTGAGGTGTTTCGTTCGTCTAAGACTAAGATTCGCATGTTTGATAAGAAAAATTCACATTTTGTTAGTGTTTTATGACGTGGCCTAGGATTTTTTACTGCTTTTCTATACAGAAATAATTACTTATTGCCTGGAATGTTGATATCACGCGAAGACGAGAAAAAACTAACGAGACTTGACAGCCACATGCAAGTCTTTTGTTTTCGCAAAAAATAAATTGAACTCAAACTGAGGCGTGGGAAGGATAATTACATTTATTACTTATACTTGTACTTGTTTCATGTTTCCAGTCGCAATCAATGTGAATTTGATCAAAAAATCAAATAACAGAGTAGTTTTTAATCTCCTAATGCATGGGGATATACGAAATATTTTTAAATTCAGCCAAAAAATAGCAAGAAGTGAAGAGATGAAAAGGCAAAAAGGGTTCCTGTGGCAATGAGTAAGTACTTGTACTGCGCATGTAACAAATTCAGTTTGAATTCATGACCCAACAGCAGGAATTGTGTTTGCACACGTATTGACTTTGTAAACGCGGCCATCACGTCGATTGGAACATTCAATCACAATCACAATCAGAGTCCAGAGCCCAGGGAGCCCCCGGAAGGGTGATGCTCCTCGCCGAGGCCCCTTCGAGCAATCGCCACAAATGCACATAATATGTTTCCAACTCGTTCAAACACAAACTCTCGTTAGATGGGAGATGTGTGTTGATTGTCCATGTTCAGAATGAGGTATGCAACCCAACAACCAGGCATCCATTAATTGGTATTCTATTAAAAATCAGGCGCAGTTTAATTTCTGCGACGCAAATTTCGTGTGTTGTCCTTGGCGACGAAATTAAGTGGCTCATGTAAGCGAAACCGTGTTCCAAATGACATCATCATCATCTGCTTCGGTTTCGATTTCGCTGTCGGCTTCGGCTGAAAACTGTAAAGCAAAGCGAAGCGAAGACAAAGCCAAGACATTGTAAAGTTATATTTGCACGTGTTGTTTAATCGTTAACAAAACTTGAATTCACACAAGCAGCAAAGCGTTTTTGGGTTAAGTGTTTGTAGTTTAATCAATTAATTACTGCGTATCAGTAACATACATACACACCAAAACCAGATGTGCAAAGTATACAAAGATCGCTTTAAGAATTTAAAGGAAATCCTTGGTTTTTGGCCGTCGTCTTTGATGTTTTTTGTTGTAAGACAAAACAAAACGTCTTAGGAAGAGTTGTTTATGTTCTTTCTGTCATTTCAGTGTTCGATGCCTTCGTCAAGCCATAGTTTTTGCGTCTATGCTTTCTTGTTTTGTCATCCCTTTACCTATATATCTATCCATCTATTTCAAATTTCACGAGGAGTCATTTTTTGCTAGGACGGTCGCTCGTCCGGTTGGTTTTTTGCCGTCTTGGGTAAAAGTTTACGCTCCCCATTTCTTTCCTCGGTTGTTTACGCAAAGACCATTTGCTTTGCTTTTTCTCTATATAGTTTATTTCATTGTTTGTTGTGACTAATCCTATTCTTGCGCTTGTTCTTGTGCTTCTGTCTGTCTATAATGATGGGTAATTATTCAATAATAAATTAATGTGTTTTGGATGATCACCAAAAATTGATCCGGTTTTGGTTGATAGTCACGCATTGTAATCAAGATTAAATTTGCTTGATGTTCGCACCCCATCAATCCCAAAACGCATTGAAATTTATGTGTATTCTCTTCTATTATTCAATTAGTTTCTGACTAATGTATTACCAACTATGTTGTTATTATCACATACAATACATGTGTTCATAGGCAGCCCTCCTTACATGATCACCAATTTAATTAACTTTTCAGTTATTTTGCTATCGTTAATTATTTTAATGCTAATTAATTAGTTAAATAACAGAAAATTAAACTGCAATGCAGGATTGAACTGATTGACAAGTAATTACAACCACCACTTACAGCTTGAAATAATTAAACACACAGGACAGACAGAAGCCTGACTGAAATGTCACTGTGATTATTTGACTATAGAGCTGCATAAACTAATGATTTTCCACTGCACAAACGCATAAAATATCAGTTAAAATATTCAATATTAGTAATACCTCACGTATGCATGTGAAATATGTTGATGCATTGGCATCGCATAATTCAGAAACGCACATCATAAAAGCATCATAATCATAACAAATAGGGCGAACGCTAGCTGCTGGGTGAATTTATAGCATTTATTATGCAGAATTTATCTCGCATGTGCATGCAAGCGCAATGCATGCAATTTGCGCAGCACATCAGCAAAAATATCCCAATCCCAATCTCAATACCAAACCAAACCAATACAAATGGCAATATTTATAGCGCTTCGCCTCTTCAAGCGTCGATTTATCAACGTGGGAGATGGATTGAAGATTTTCAATTCATACCCTTCTATATCTCATATCCTTCTCCAAGAAGCAGCTCGTTCTTCAAGCAGAAAAAGACGCAACGAGTGAAAGTATACACATCATAAGAACGAAAAGATAAACAAAGCAAAGAAGAAGCAAGTGAGACCTTGCATGCCTGGAATGAATCAAATGAGGGATGAATATATCGGTGGAAATTGTTTGTGTCTGCAAATGGCCGCTATTTTATGCTTATGCGCGTCGATATTTCACGTGCATATTCCACATGCGAAGCAAAGAAAGTATCTGCTCGCGACGTAATGCAATATTTCATTGCGAATCAAGACCAAATCGAATACAAAATTCAATTTTTCTTCAACTTCTTCTTCTACAGAATATTCTGTGCAAGTGCATACAAAGTTTTCATATCTTCTGTTGCTTTTTGTTCGAGTTGCCCTAGAAAAGTCAATAGCTAATTGAACGTAAACTAATAATGATCAAAGCGCGCATTTCGTTCTTCCTCGACTTTATAGGTTATTTCATTGGATAGTTTATTAGATCGTTTGCTTCTAACGACGGAGCACTTCCATTATGTCCAGTCGAAGAGATTTTCGCACTTATACTGAGTCTTGAAAGACTGTCTTATGTACTGTTACAAGTGTACCAGTTTCATGGACTTCTTCAATGCCCTGTAGCACTAAACTAAAGTAAACTAGAGAGAAATGTGCGTTTGTTGAACAAACTGATGAGACGATGGTGTTCTGTATTCTGTGTTCTGTGTTCTGCAAAAACGCATTTCAGGTCGTGGAACCGTTAGTACAAATGCAATGCAATTCAGTATTGAATTGCATCGACGACGCGGCCACCGCCGATGAGATAAAAAGTAAAACACATCGAGTCTCGTTATGGATGCGGCGATCTGAAGGAGTGCCTGCCTGACTTGACTGGCTTTCTGGCTTTCCTTCCACTCAATAAACCTACATGTTATACATTACCGCAGATAAAAATTTCCACAACGCGTGATACTTTGCGTATGTACGCTTGCGAAGCGAGTGGGCGATTGCGCTTGCGCTTTGCATCGATATCTCTTTCATGAGCTCAACTTTTACCAAATTAAAAAATAACATTACAGCTCCTGGCATGGCATGTTCTTATCATCCAAGCGCATACTTTTTCCATTATGCTCGGAATTGCCTTAAGTATATTGTTGCACGTGCAAACAAGGGCGAGAAAAATCTAAGACGCTCATAAAAAATTGACGCTCGACATGTTTGCTTGTTATTTTATTCTTTTTTCTTGGGCAGGCAATGAAGGAATGAAGGAATATTGCTTATGAAATACCGAATGCTCGATAGGGAACGTGTTTAAGTGGGAATCAAAGTGATGTATCGACGCGACAATTTAATTCAATTGCCACAATTGCCAGGTTGTCTGCAATCCGTGCGTTTGCAATCAGAGCACGATTTATTAATAAGCGATTTGCCTTTCTACACGTCCCACAAGAATCATGTTATTTTTCAGTCTGTCTGCCGTTTCTTCACCCATTTTATGCAAATTTCTGACGCGCGTCTGCCACGAAAAAGTAGATTGCATTAACGCTTCTTAATTACAAAACCACTGCTTTGCGCTGCATTTAAATTACTTTTTGAATAGTATGGCTGTGACTATAGGCAACTGTACATACACTGCTTAATTGTTTTTAATGAAATTCTTCTTTGAATTAAATTTAACTATGTATTGATTAATGGCTTTGAAATATGGTCACTGACCGATGAAGTTAAACTTGTGTTGCGTCCTTTCATCCCCAATGTAATCTTTGACGGTCACCTGCCAGGATCGGGTGTAAATAATAAAAAAAAAGCCGACAAGCTGAAAACATCAAAGGCCAGTCGACACAATGCGTGTTACATATCATATCAGCGGGCGCTTTGTCCGGCAGTGGCCGGCTCGGCGGGAGCGCGCGTGCGCGTGGCGACTCCTTCACAACTAATAACGCTCCTGCGGGAGATCCAATATCAATTCCTGGATGGAATGACATGCCATCCGCAACATGCATGCCTGCGACCATTCACCGATATGCATATGCATGAATCACCATATTTGATGATATTTGATAACAGGGTGTCTCTCACAATACCCACAGTCCTAACCTAGAAATACTTACACACTACAATGAGATCCATCACAAAAGTTTGTTATAAAAAAGACTGAATTCTAGAGCATCATCAATAGAAAAGAGCCAAACAGTCAATGTTATAACCCACCTACTGTTATGTTAAGAATGGAGCAAGACGTGCGTGAAGGATGCGAGGAACATCCGGAGACTTTGATCGAGATGTCTGTCTCAAACTTAACCTTTGTGGGAAGGAGGATCAAAGACCACACTGATATTTATCATATTGTCCAAGGAAATCCGAAAGAAATTGCAAGAAAACGAAAATATAAGAAATTCTCTAAAGATGGAATGCGATCGAAATATTTCTGTCATTGTAAGACCGGGGAATGCAATTATTAAGAACCTGGTTATTCAACAGCAATCAAGTGGAAAAGTATTGGGATAATTGAATTTTTTATAAGATATGCTCGTAAGTAAGTGACAATAGAAAGTGGGGTGGCGTCTTAGACATCTTGTTCTCTGTCAGGCTCCGAACCGCACAACATATTGGCTTCCAGTACATCAGTTGTGTGTATCCGGATGGAAAGCCACTGCCACCCCCAGAACCGCCACCGTCGTTGCTGCCACCGCATAAATACGAAATGCGCGTTTAATTGCAAATAGTGAACTGAACATGTCAAAGTGCGGTGTTAAACCGCTAGAGACTTACTTATACTGAGTGTTTCTTAATGTTTTTTAATCAAATTGTTTCTTTAAACACTTTCAACTTTAATTTAAACTTTAATCTTCTTAAAAAGATAGTAGTTAACTTATTTGTGGACTTAATTTAAAAGAAACAAGAGAAATTCTGGATCCTGTATGGTATTATCAGAGGAAAATGAATGTCAGTTGCTGAGCGAGGTCGTAAAGTGTTTATGCTCGAACTAGGCAACCCATAAAACGATCACTCTGGCTTCCTCTCGCACCTGATCCTTAATACACCCACGCGAGTAGGAGTTAAATCCTATCTGCGCGAACACGTGTATTGAAAGATGCATATCCTCGGCGAATGAGTGACTGACACATCGACGGCTCCCTCTGCTGGGAGGGTTGTAAACGCATCCCCTTGGCATGACAAGCGATATAATAAAGAAGTGCCAACGCCGAGCAAGAACAAAAAGAGGAGCAGGAAGTTTATGGTCATGCAAACGGATTAAACCGTCAATGAATGCCGTTGGCAGCCGGGTACTAGTTGTTGGGAGAAGTGCCAAACTGCCGGCTGGATGTATAAGGTATTAATGTCGTGCTTTTAATTATAAGACTGCTCGTTACTCTGCTCATTAACTGCACCACATGTAATCCCGCACAATGAATGCTCTCCTCGCCCTGTTCTTCTGTTCTTCTGGTCGGCTCAGTCTTTTATAATCGTAATGCAAATCGTAAAAATTTCAATTATGCAATGGCGCCTGCACACACTATAAAACGCTTGTGGCGGTGCCCTTTTTCGGTGAATGTTGACCAGAATGGTCCCAAACTAACCTTTGTTTGCCGTGGGTTGCCAAGTTTTATTGCCTTGCTGGTGGTGGTGGTAGTTAAATGTTTAGTGAAAGTGTCAATGAAATTTATGTCTTGGGCAGGGATTGCGTTTTAATTTTTGGAATTGATTCCGCTTTTTACTATACTTATTGTTAGTTAATTAAGATAATTAATTCACACTCCACTCCGGTGCAATTAATTCTTTACAAGTTTTTTAGTTCTTCGGGGATGCATTTCCTTATGAATAATGAAATCTTCACAAAGGACGAGACAGAAAAGAGAAGTAAGAAGTATTTTCTCAGGTAGCAGAAGCTCATGAATAGAAGCAGCGCTGGCGTCGCACATTGTGGCCGATACGTTTTTCTCCGGGCATCGCCTTGTAACTCCAAAACTAGTGATCAGATTCGGATGCTTTTTGATTTA